>JAJIZL010026319.1:22951-81238 GCA_023969395.1 Amblyomma maculatum
GCTTTTAGAAAAGAAGTTCATTCCATGCTGCCGCTGCTGCCAAAGTGGCATTAAAAGCAATGTGGCATTTTTCGGGTTTGAAACAGACCGACAGATCGAGTGACCACGAAAACAGCGCGCAAACGTTTCAATTGCAGTCGAACGTGTTCGAGGAATTCAAAACCTCGTCGAGATATACGAGGCATGACTGCCACGCCACTTCAGGTCAGTGAGTACGGTGTCCATCATTCGTTGAAATGTGGCAGAGACCGCGCACAGGAAAACGGGAGCAATTTCAACGCGTACAAATCGTGTGGCGCAATAACAGCGGTCTTCTCGTGGTATGCCCATCAACCTCTATTTGCAAATATCCACTGCGGAGGTCAAATGACAAAATTTGAGTGGCGTGGCGAAGGTGATCGAGGGAGACGTCACTGCGCGGCAGGGAGTACACTTTTTTTTTGGTGACGTTGTTGAGGCGTCTCTAATCCAGGCAGAACTTGAAGGTTCTATCCTTCTTTGTGGCGAGGGCAACAGACGAAGCGCAGGTGCCCGTCGACAATCTGATAACGTCGTCGTGGAGCATTTCTGTTACTTGGCGGCGGATGGCGTCACGTTCTTTCGAAGACACCCGGTAAGGACGCTAACATAGTGGACAGTGATCCTCGGCAACTTTAATTTGATGCTCCGTTAGAGGTGTCTGTTGGACCTCGGAGGTTGATGCAAATTGATCGCGGAACGAATTGATAAGATTCTCTATGCAGCGTTTGTGACTGTCCAAGAGGTGCGGCTTCGCATCGCTCTTAATGGGTATAGACATTGCATTCGAGGTCTGACATGTTGCATAAAGCGCATTAGCCTGTACATTTTCCAAGTTCTTCAGAATAAGCGACCGTCGCGTTCCCAGTCAAATGGTGGGGTTCATACGTGAAGTTTGCCCCTAGCACTTTGGCTTGCCCACGAATAAGTACAAGACACCGAGCTACACAATCTTGTCAATTGAGAAGCAGGGACATTGTTCGCTTCAGCAATGCATGCGTGCCGGTGTTTTGAACACATTTCACTGTGATGAACTTGCTCGCACTCTGAGGGATCGTTATGTTGTCGTCACAGACGCGCAACATTGTTTTACAGAAGTCCGTGTTACAATCAACTGCTCGCTTGATTAAAAACAATACCATGAACTGCTCCCAATGGTCTATAACAGCACCATACTATTGAAGAAAATTCATGCCGAGAATCAGATCTTTGCTGCGCTCTTGTAATACGGCGAAGGTGCCAGTGAAAGTAAAACGGCAGATCTCTATGCGGCAAGTGCCCATGCCAATCGGCGTCATCACATGGCCACCGGCGGTGCGCATCATTGGTGCAGACAAAGTCATGAGATCCTTACGAAGTGCCGTGGCCAGCTGGCTGCTCATTACGGAAAATCGGCACCGATATCCACAAGTGCAGTCACACCACAACTATGCTCTGCTACAAAAATTTCCCCGGAAAAAATGCGTTTGCAGCACATCGGTAAATTCGTCGGATCGGATCGTCGGATCGGATCGTCGGATCGGTTACCCTGATAGACAAAGGGAACATTATTTTGCCACACCTAAACACTAGGACAAAACGAAATGGGTTAAAAATAAATGCAAATGAAATCAAACCTGTGGTCTTTATACCAGAGAGTAAACTTCTCTATACTAAAATAAACTCCATCAAATTGAAATGATATTCAAATAGAAGTTGAACTTAAAAATCTCGGAGTCGTCTTTCAAAACCATTGTCATGGGATCAACATTCTGACAGTATAACCATAAAAGCTCATATAAATCGTGGTTTTTGTCTTCTCTGAATTATTGTCACCTTGTCTAAGGGCCCGCCGCCCTAAACGATCTGCAAAGAATTAACTTCTTAAAAAAAGTGATAAGGATGCATTTTCCTGCTTAATTTCAGCCACAATACAATTATGTTATGATAACAATTTCTGACATGCATACTTTTAAGCTGCTTCCTAAAAATAAAAAGTTCGTAATGCCGCCTATTTAGGGATACTGACCTCTTAACGCCGAGCAAAGAGTTGTATCACACGCTAACACTCTCCGAGGCACTGGTGTGATTTCGCTGGCCAGCACATGTGCTGTTTCCTTTCCTGAGCTGAGAGACAAACGGTCCACTGATGTCTGAAGTCACCTCTAATGTCTACAACGGTAGCAACTGCGCCATTATCGGCAGCAAATCCAAGATCGCTTGTTCGCGTCCTCGCGTTGTGTTTAGGCCAATTTGTCCGCTGCGTGCTCCATCCTGTATTGAGGTCGCGGCCAGGAGGCACCGTTGTCACTTCACTAGGAAGTGGCGCAAGGTTGGAGTCTGGTCGCCTTGTCGTTATTTTCATCGTACGTAGCAGAGGTGTAAATGCTGCAGCGTCGTTACTCGTCGTTGACGGCGGAGGATCTTCGTTAGCTCGCAGTTCGCAACCTCTTCTCCGAAGGTTGCTGCCTTTAGTCTCCGTTACGGTAGCTAGGAGAACTTCGTCGCTCGAAACTGCTGCCCGTCGACGCGAAGTTTTCGCTGAATTAGTGAAAAAACAGCGAAACAACGAGACACACGAGAGACAAGCGCTGGCGAAATTAGAGACTGGAAGTCGAGGTTGAAACATTGAAAAGATCCCGAAGTAGAAGAAATGAAGTTGCGCTGTTTTTTCACTAATGGATAACCAACATGCCCAAGCAGCCGTTGTTGCAAGCTTTCGCTGAACATCGATGGAGAGAATGATACCGCATAAGAACGGGACCAAATGTTGCTCGCTGGCCATTGTAGATGCTGATGCTTGTTTCCATTATTGTGGGGGGACCGGCAGTAGCCTGTGTAACGTGACAAGTGTTGAAGTCAGTAGCTACCTTAGTGCACTGTATAAAAGTCCACTGGTGCGACACATTCAGGACTGTTGCCGCAGGTTGCAGGATGTGTCCCAACCACCCTTACAATTATGAGGGCAGCATAAAAGAGACTGATTTTGATGTTATATGCGCTCTTTACTGTTTCCTTTCCTTTACTTTACTTTACTGTTGCTTTACTTTACTGTTTAAGTCGGTAGCTCCCTCAGTGCACTGTATAAAAGTCCACTGGTGCGACACATTCAGGACTGTTGCCGCAGGTTGCAGGATGCGTCCCAACCACCCTGACAATTATGAGGGCAGCATAAAAGAGACTGATTTTGATGTTAAATGCGCTCTTTACTGTTCTGACTTACGTCCTCAAAAGATGAAGCAACTCGGCGGGGGCGATAACGGCAAGAGTGCTCGTAGGCCGCAGAGCAAATAATATCCGTTAAAACAGACAGTGCTCTATTGAAAGTCGCCGCACAAACATCCATACAAACCAGCCAAAAGGTAGTGGAAATTTCGTGAACATTACTGAAACACTTCTGCTTACCTTCGTCCATTCCAGCCTAATCTCGGCACATCTCACGCTACAAGGACAGCGGTAAGGCAATTCGTCGTGCATGAACAAACAAGGAACACTCAATCCGTCCTCGCGCCACAATCACAGTCGCATGGTTACATGCTGCCGGCTGTTGAAAAGCAACAAGGATCTCAAACGTTTACTGTAATACGTAATTGTGCCCCTGACTACCAGGCTTTTTCTGCGGAAGGGTCAGCGTTCGGGCTAGCGGGTAATCTACATAGGGTTCCGTAGCGCTCGTGTTGTGTCCCTTCTTTGTTGTGCGCTATGGAACGTCATTTTTCTGCGGTAGGCTATGATTCTCCAAACTCGGAAGATGACTTCAATATCCCCAAAAATGGTATGTTTTACGAAAACATAAATATCAAGTGTAACAAAAATAACAATGGAGCGTAATTACTCCTATTCGTGGCGACCCTGCGCATCCTCCTTCCCTTCCATGCCGTTAGCTATATGCCTATTGATTTTACTTTATTGTGCTCTCTTGATATATCACGCGTGCTAATTATAAACGTCAGCTATTGCGCAATGTGGGAACCTAGATGCCTGCGTGATCTATGAGCAGTATCTTCGACTTGGTATTCAAGCATCCCATTTGGTTACATTTCAATCTTGCCATATAACCTCAATGGCTATATGCTAGCTGGCAGGGGCTGCCAACTCGGCCATATCATGTGACATTATGACTTCATCTGTCCCGGAGACTAATCGCTGTCTAGCCCTGTCACCTGCTAGCCGCTACTACCAGAACAGATTTTTCTCGCAATGCCAAAGACGACTCTGAATTAATGCTGAATGGAATGTTTAACTCCTGTGTATCAGAAATTGATAGTTTGCTCCTTTTATCAGTTGGATAGTAAACACGACGAAGGTGCTAAATAAAGGTGACTTGAGAGATATTTGCATAATTAAGCGCATACATTGTTGAAGGTGCTCTCAGTTATTTGACGCACTGTTTCTCTCATGTTATTTTTCTTCAGGTGTTCTTTGGGTATTTGCATTACCATTTTCAAAACGACTCTGGCATCGTAGTAGCAATGAGTCCCGTCCAATCAAGCCAATTTCGGGAATACTTGCTGAGCGCTGATATTACGTAAGTATAACAATGCCTTCATACGCAATTTGAAGAGGCCTAATGCCCAATGGCAGTTAAGTAATGCGGGCTTTATTACTCTTCTTCAATTTGCGTTTACGGCAGATTGATAGAGACCTATTTGCCAATGTGACCTCCCTGACGCTACCATTCCTCTTTCTTGAATAAGTGTTTGAGCCAGCTTCATTTATTATTAATGATTGCGCACTCATATACGTCAGTGTATAGCAAAAATCACAATATGTTGAAGCAACAATCGAACATTCGGTAAAAATGGCGACTGTACACAAATCACTGAGCAGTCAACGAACCATGAAACCAAATGGACGTCACCTTAAATACAGTAGTTACCATGCGCCATTCCTACATAATACCCGCCCGTAAGTTAAGCCATAAACACTTCAATATATTCAATTCAATTCTATTTCCTCACCACAACAACAGGGTAGTGAGAGCGCGGAGATAAAGTAAAAAAATCGTCGACTTCACGGACACCACATCTCGTTAAAACATTCGTGGCAGCACGAGATCATTAGCTGCAGTTACTATGCTTACCGACCACACAGAAATCGAGGAGTTTCGATTTGTGCTTTTCTCCACAACAATACCAATGAAGTTGATTCTGCTGGCCACAATATGCACCTTGCTAGGGTTAATGGCGATTTCTGCGCTCTGCATTCGCTGAAGGACATTGGTTAGGTGGACGAGATGCTCTTTTAGAATCTCCGAGTATACTAATACATTCTCCATGTAGGTCATAGCGTAGTTAAACTTAGTATCTCCGAGTACAACATCCATTACTCGTTGAAAAGTCGAATATGAATTACACAAAGCGAAGGGCAGCCGTACAAACTCGAACAATCCTTGATGGCAAATAAATGCAGTTTTTCAATCTCACGACAGTCAATCGGAAATTGTAGAAAACCTCTGCTAGAGTTGAGAGTGGTGAAAATTTTGCTGACCCAAGCGAATAGATGACCGAGTCGAGTGATGTGAAATGGTACGAGGCTCGAACTGTTACAGCGTTCAGCTGCCGGTTATCAACACAAAATCGTGCTGTGCCGTCTTTATTAGCGCCAGAACGATCGAGAACGCACAGTTGCTTTCTGAGGGCCTCACCGCACTGCTAGTCAGCATTTCGTAGAGGGCATCATCAAGCAGTGCTCGCTTGTGGACATTCAATGGACTGGGGTTGAATCGGATTGGACGGGCACCGCCGGTATCGATCCTGTGAGAATGAACGTAGGCCTTCCCAGGATCAGCTATGAACATTGTAGCCAAGGGCCTCAGTGCGTGTCCTCTCTATTTTGCATCTTTCAGCTGGCGGCCCGCTGAAAGACTTCAAAACAGCGAGAATACCACTTCCAGTTGTGGTGCCCGAATGGCTGTTTGTGGACAACTGTGACCGCAAAACATAAGGTTGGGGTGTGAACGTAAATGCTGCAATATTCGCGCCGTACTGGTAGGTCCTGCTATGAAGGTGTATCACGATTCCCGCCTTGGCTATGAAGTTACGGCCCAATATCACTTGGCACGAAAAGCTAGGAAGGTGTAGAAAGCGGTGTCTGGTCTTTTTCCTATTGATAGTGACTGTTGAACAGACTGCTGAGGTTGTGGGCGCTACATGAGCCGAAGCCATACGAAGGTTAGTGATTGCATTCCGCAACTGCAGGCGTTTCGTATCACAGGTGTTTTTTACTCGATCGACGAAAACTGAAACCTTAGAGCATTTGTCTAAAAGCGCTGGTACTTATATTCCGGCAGCACTCACAGCAATAAGCGGCCCATTATCGGGGTGGGTCGCATTACAACGAGAGGTTGACAGAACAGCGCTCACCGTTTGTTCTTGCTGCTCTTGTTCCTGGAGATAAAATTGGGGCTGACTGGGCGGTTCTTGTCTCTGCTTTCCCTGCGGTCTAACGCGGTTGGGCCTCCTGGCAGCTGTGTGGTGCGGCTACCAGAATACCCACCTTCGTGTAGTGGTTCAGGCCTCAGTAGATTGGTTTTGTGGTGTTTACCGTCCGAAAGCGACTGAGGCTACGAGAGAGGCGTAGTGGAGGTCTCCGGAAATTTCGACCACCTAGGGGTCTTTAACGTGCACTGATATCGCACAGCACACGAGCACATTGCTTTTCGCCTCCGCCGAACAGCGGCCCCAGCGGCCGGAATTCGATCCCGTATTCCTGGGAAAAGTAGTCGAGCGCCCTAACCCGGAACGCGTTGCACCACAACTCTATCAGCGGGAGGGGGTGGACAAAACGTTGCACCTGCACTTCCGTTTGTAGGAGAGGGCGGACAACACGTTGCAACCACTACTCCGTTAGCAGGAGGGACGGACGATACTTGCACCGGCAACTCCGTTAGCAGGAGTGACGGACAACAAGTTGCATTCGCACCTTCGACAGCGGCAGTGGGCGGAAGAAACGCTGCACTCACTGCGTGGCATTCGGTAGGTGGTGCTGGTGGTATGCCTGGTACCTTATATGGCACCAACGTATGACATGAGCCACCTTTTCTGGCTCCTGACCTGCAGTAACTGCCCGCTCACGCAGTTCTCAAAAACTGCACAAAAACTCTAACAGACCCCCGTTTTCGCCCTGTGTCCTTGTGCAAAGATCGTCTTTCATGCGGATGAGGTAGTCGGGCGCCAAAACCTCTTCGCGAAAACTCTCTGTAATATCCTGCTTTTTTGTGAATGGCCACTGTCTACGCCTCCAGGCTGCTGCGGAACCTACTAAGGCTACAGGAAGCACACGAGTGATAAGATCGCTGTCCGAAATGGACATTACGATCTTATATAGTCATCATTTTCGTGAATGAAATCGCGAAAAAATTTCTTATTGGTGTATCATGCAAACCTCGGCACGGGGAAATTCAGCTGCAGCTTATTATCGCGAAACAAAGCGAGTGAGCGCTATCGAACCTTACTCGCTTCCCAACATTTCTCTGAAATATGCCTTCGATTCACGTAGCTGGGTCAGTAGGTCGAGCATTTCGCTATCGAAGTACGACGCTTCGTTTTTCCGGTCTCCTAATTGCTCTTATATAAAACACGAAAGGCCGGGAGGCTGAACTGCATCTGTCAATTGAGTGCTTACGCACGGTACGTTCTAACAGTTCGACATGGTTACGCATAAAACCGCGTGAAACACGGATTGCGACACCTTCAGGGAAAACCAAAACTCGAGCAGAAATCACGTTGGGTGCCAAATGAAGGCTTCGCCTTCTAGGAAACGGGTCCGCGAGAAAAGGTCTCGCTGGACGAGTCGCAAACCCGTAGTGTGTGTTAAAAACACCGGTGTATTCCGGGTCAACAAAGAGGCACTTTGCAACGTAAAACACTGGAAGACACTGCAAAGCAAAGCATACAATCAAAGCATGCGGCAGTGCTATGTATTATTACTAAAGGACGGGGGACTGCGCTTTTATACGGCGCGGCAAGGCAAAACATTAAACGCAAATATGGGAATGTAGCACGGAATAATCGCCCCTAGCGGCACCACAGACATGATTTGCCGGTGGCGAAAACTCCCGCAAGCAGGGTAACACATCTTCGGAGGCACCGCTTCCGTCTTCATCCTGGTAGGGCTCCGCTCCGCCGTTCGCGTTCACCCGGGGTGCATCGTGCCGCTTGCTGACAGCAAGACCGCGGCCCGCCGCGCTGTCTTGCCATCCCTTGGTTGGCTTTCCGCTTGGCTTGGCTTTTCGCTGTCCTTATTAAGGCTCCCTCTCCAGCCGAGCACATTTCGCGCCCCGCGATAGAGTACAAATGCGCAGTTGGGCTGTAATATTCTTTTTGAAGACTTCCATACCACTGACATGCTCCATCGTCATCCGCTAGGTGTTTCTCCAAATCGAGCAAACTTCTGTTGTACCCTGATATTTTGAGCATATGCATTCGTTTTGCTTTTTGCAACGGTCATTCATGCAGCCGAGACAAAACTACATTAAGCTCTTCACAAATGTCTTGGCAAAGAACAAAATATAAAGGTCAATCTCTAATAGTATCAGAAACCTCCGTCTTTACGGTCAACAGAGGCGCTGGATTCCCTTTACGGTTACCCGTCGTCCCTCTATAAGGCTTGAACACACAGTTGTTCGGCAGATCAACCAGAGAAATACGTGTGTCGGTGTGTGATTGAGAAATAAGTTCAAGAAAGCCACTTTCTTCAACAATCAATTTAATATTTATATATTGTAGCGTCCGAAGAAGCGCGATCGCTTGGGAAAAGACGACGCTTCTGCCGTGACTGACGCGCGGGCAGGTTCCACTGCTGTTGTGCTGGACCGTGCCGTTGCCCTGTTGACCCGAGGTCTGCGCGGCCGTCGTGCTCCTGTGTGTCAGGACGTGACATTGGTGGAACTTCTTGGTAAGATTTCTCATGCAGTGCACCCCAACCCAAAATTCGAGCCCAGTATTAAGTCCTGGCCTCTCGATTTTCTTGGCGTCCGCAGCTGCACCTGAATCCACGCTAGCCAACGTCAGCAAGGCAAAGCGCCGGAATTTGGACTCCTCGCCGAGCGGAACATGTCTCGGGCTAACGTCACCATGGCCTCCCAGTTGTAACAGCCTGACAATGCGACTGCGACACGGAGAGTCTACGTGCCTGTAACACCATGGACTGGCTCCCCTTTCCATGGTGATGGCCTGGATGACATTGAAGACTGGGTGAACCGTTATGAATCGGTTGCTCGCCACAACGAGTGGACACCGAATCAATGCCTGCAGAACATTTACTTCTCGCTGGCGGCACCGGCGAAGTACTGGTTCGAGAACCACGAACCTTCGTTAACATCTTGGGAGACGTGCAAGAGCGAATTGTTACAGACGTCCGTGAATTAATACTGACGACAGCATGCATAAGAGCTACTGCAAACACGTATTCAGGGCCCAGCGGAGAGCGCGAGAAGTTTCGTCGAAGACGTTCTGCGCTTGGGCTCTCGCGCCGACCCTAGGGCTACACAGGAGACAAAGGTACGCGCGTTGATGCGAGGCGTACTAAATGAAATTTTTGTTGGACTTAAAAGAAATCCACCGACTACAGTAGCGAGTTTTGTCAGCGAAGATAGTACTATCGAGCGGGTGTTGGCCACAAGGAACACCCACTATCAGTGATTGGGCAACAACTTCCCGAACGTATCAAGCCTTACCTCGCCTAGCCAAGGAAGTTTTAGCATCGCCGATATTCGCGATATCATCCGCGAAGTCGTGCGAGAAGAGCTAAACAGGGTTTTTCCTGCTTGCAATGTTCCCCAGCAACTATTACTATAGCCATTTGGGGAAAACGTGCAACACGCACTTGCTTCAGAAGGAGTACCCGTTGTTGCTCAAGACACACAACCGATGCTGAGCTATGCCGCTGTTGCCAGTCGGCCGCCTCCCGCACCTCGCCAATACACCCAGGCGGAGGATCTCGGCCCTCGGCGCCGCGAATATGTGCCGCAGTATGAGGCACCCACGGAGCCGCGAGGGCGAAAGAAGTCCAACAGCTGGAGAGCCACCGACAGGCGGCCGTTGAGTTTTACCTGCGGTGAGCCGGACACCACGTATCGTCGTTGCCCTTATCGAGAACTTGGCCCTCGACGATACAGCCGACGTGATCCTCGCCCCCGCTGCGGTAAAGAGCCGTAGGATACCCAAGAGTATTTTCGAAGTCCTCCATTGTCGCCAGTGCGAGCTTCACGTCCATCGCGCTCGCCGTCACCACGTCGCCAAGTTTCCCCTCCCCGCGGCTCTCGCCGTCAGAGCCTGTCCCCTCTTCGTCGGGAAAACTGAATACGGCGACGCCTGGAGGTGGCGTTCCCGATGTGGGCCGATACAAAGAGCCTCCATGTAGGTTACAACGTAGCGCAACGAAGAATTGCACCCTTGAGGACACAAATGGACCTACGCTTTCCAATAACGTTAAGATAATAATGGACGGTCACGAAGTTGTCGCGCTCGTTGACAACGCTGCTGATTATTCGCCCAAGCAGCACATCAGCATTGGTCCAACAATGGTTCATCACTGGAAAAGAATGGCATCAATATTGGATTGATATTGGCATTTGGGCATTTTACTACATTTTCTATTCTTGGCCCATCTTTCGTTCCAAGACTGGTCCAGTGTTCAACCAAGCTGGAGCCACCAATGTAGGCACAATATTAGACTTTCCATTCATGCACCATGATTCTTGCCAATACTGTCCAGCATTATACGATCATTGTATTACCAATATTTGTTTAATACCAGCTATTCCATTGACGACCCATTGTCAATGCCAATATCATTGCAATGGTTAGCCATTGCAGGTGCACTTGCTACTCCATTCATGCCGCATATTGTCGATACCAATATTCATCCAATGGTTCATGGGTACACCGGCTACTCCATTCATGTACCATTGATGATGTCAAGATTACACATTTTGTGGCACTGCCTGTGCAGGCCATAAAATGCAGCCTTTTTCATTCAAGCCATATTCGTGACAGCACATCGAACTTGCTGGAACAATAATGGCCTTTCAAATAGGAGTGGTCATAATAATTCAAATTGCCGCTCATCAGCAACCAGTAGATATTCACAAAACAAGTGCAGGGTTCACAAAAAGATAATATTTATTGCAATTGTTACTAGACGGCAGTTGTTACTAGCCAGCGCTGAGGGCACACACAGCCGCAGCTGGCGGGGCAGTGGCAGGCAGAGTGGCAGCAGGGGCGTGCAGGGCAGTGGCAGGGTTGGGCAGGGCAGGGCGGGCTCTCGGGAAGTGGAAGGGGCCAGGGAGCTGAGGGCACACTCATAGGCGTAGTGACGGGGCTGACCCTACAATTGCATTCACAGGTGGCATGCCTGGTTCGCCAGGGGAGGTTTCAGCATAAAGCCTTTTTCTTCCACCCCCTCTGTCACAGGAACCAGGCAGCCATCTGCGAATAAATGCGTGTGCCTCCAAAGCGTCCACCCCAACCTTTTCGCAAATGGCACCTGCACAAAAACAAGAGGAAACAACACTATTACGAGGCATATAAAATCGCACGCATTATTTTAGGAAGGTGTAGAAAATTCCAGGATTCATGTACCGAAATTCATGGTCAATGAGAAACACTATACTGATGAGTTCCAGATTAGTTTCAGCTGCCTTGGGTTTATTAGGAAGAAAGACGCACATACATTGCATAGCATGTGCCCTGTTGCATTTTGATCGCCTCCATAGCAATACGGCTGAGACAGCCAGTGTTTCATCCCACACTAGGAATCAGTGCTTGATTGTCGGCTGTTTCCGCATATGACTGGCGCGCTAGTTTTTTGCCGCTCCTGCGCTTTCTACGATGTGCAAACAGTTTATACTAAATGTCGTTACCAAGAGAATGTTCGGCGACCATTTGAATTTTTTTGAAATGGCTAGATATAATATACACAAGCGATCTAAGCCTACGACTGCTGCACTGGCCGCTGGTTAGCTGATATATGCTTTCGGCTGATTTTGCGGGTAGCTCACTTAAACGGGTGAATGTCGCTTTCCACACACGCCGAAATCACTAGCTCTGTCTGCATACTTGCCACGCATAAGCGTTTATTTACAGCTCTTGAGTGGTGAAGTGTGAACACGGAAATCTAGCCACTCGATAGTTACAATCTATTATAATTCTGCTGAAGTTCATAAAACACACTGCAGCTATTGAAGCCAATGCTTATCGATCCGTTGCCAGTTTGCCGAGGATGGCTGCGACCGGGTGCGTACGCTCGAACAATATTCGATTGTTGTGTCATCGCTAGCCAGAATATGCCTATAGCTATTACACGGCAATCCCAAGCGGCAAGCGCATAGTCGGCCCGCGCTCGGCTCTTGCCAATATGACCGACTAAAACTCATTGGGCCGACCTAGGCCACCCAGCTCAGCCCGAAGTCGGGAATTGACAGTGACCTAAGAAAGGTCAATTATCGGCAATCGACCTCGGGCCGACGAGTATGGCCCAGTTTATCAGCCTACTGCCGCGCTAGGGTCATGAATGGGCCATGGCTTACCCACACATGGCCCAACCACTTCGGCGGTACACGCTACCCGGTGGTTTATCCAGGTATGATTAGGAGTCTACTCTTTCATGGCCTATGGTTTACCCATTAAAACGTCCGCAGTTCGATTGTACATAGACGTTAGTGCTGCGGTAGTATTTTGAGATGCGCATATTCTCCTCCATGCGGGCTCTAACGTTTTGGCATCAGCAACGGTGTTCTACGGGCAGGTGAAAAGCACCCCATACGTATGCAGCTTAAAAAAGCCTGCGCATCAACGAATGTAGTTTTAAACAGCATTTTTTATTGTTTTTTCTTAAATATTCGAAACAGGCTCAAAACCCTCTTAATAAAAAAGTGGCGTTTACAGCTTAATAAGGTTGTGAACCTTCACAGCAATTTATTCCGGCTTTCAGTTTCTAAGCTGAGTTGAAAATGTCACGTTTTTCTCCTCGTTGTGCCCGCCGTCCCATTACTTCCCTGTTACGAGCCATCACTTTATGGCTGCCGCGGTCTTCCTGGAGAGGACGTCAACCAGGTACACGCTGCCTCTCCTCAGGCATCCTAGAAAATATACAAAGAAAATATCAGCTTTCATTCCGTATTCATATAAATTTTCTAGCCTGTTAAAGTGATAAAAAGCTGTCACTCAAGCAATTATATGGACCTTCAGTGGGACCAGTGGGGATTTAGTCATCGGATGATATCTGAAGTCAATTTAAATATGAGGTGCACCATTTTCACACATATGCTGTTTGTCCAAGCCAATTTGATCCAAGGGATAAAAAAAAAACATTTCGGAGGCAGGCAAAGGAAACCTGATACATATTGCTGGAAGCTACCTTGAGCGCCACAGAAAAGGTTTTGTTTGGAGTCCTTAATTGACATTATTTACTTAAATTACTGATTAATGACTTACACAATAAATGGTGTTGCTACTTTGAAGAGTACCGGCACAAACCACGCTTAATTATTTGCGCTAAAGAACCCTCACGTCTGCCTTTTGAACGCCAGATACAATAGGAAACCACGAAAATACAAAAATCAGATTCCCGGACAATACAATTGAGGACTTAGCTTGGCTCGACAGCCCTGTGTAGCGTTAGACCTACAAGTTGCCTATGGTTTCTTCGTGCGCGCCAGCACATTCGTCCAACAAGACTGTATTTGTATTTTACAGCTGAAAAATACTGTTCCACTCATATGTATCCTTACCGCTTTGTAGCCATTATCCGCATTGCAAAGTTCGGCGCGCTCATTGTAACTCGAGCCTTCATGTGAGCCAAAGAGCCGACGCGAAGCAACCATCGCCAGCATATCACCCTTACTCATGCATGGGGTTAGCCATAATAGCGGCAGGTTGTTTTGTCCGTTCAAAATCATGTTGTGAGCAGCACAATTGAGGAGCGCGAATGGGCTGGTAATGGGTTCGGTATCTACATAACCAGGAATTCATCTGCAGCTGGAAAAAAAGGTACACATGAAGTTTCTAACCGCAAATATTGAAACAGGGGTTTCCGAACCTGCTCACCGACTCTGTAAGTCCTATTTATTGTATAAAGTGAATGTTTAGTACTTGAAGCGAATAACCTCACTTCCCTACGTACAAAATAAAAATTTTCTGCGCTGTCCTAAGTGGCTGCCAGCAATGCGCCACCGGTTTCCATCGTCTGTTTCTAATGGTTTATTTATAACCCTTGGCTCAAGCTATGGGGCGCAGCAGGTGTAATATAGCTTGAATAAAACCTACAAGAGATCATATATATGGGCTGATTTGTAAGTTTTACAGATTTCACTTACAAATTCTAAGGGAATCGCGTCACTGCGGCCTTTCTTTAAAATTGATACGTAATAGCGCTATATTCGTGGCTAAAACAAAGTACTCAACGTATTAATTCAGCTTACCATGGTGCAGCTGTAACAGAAAGTGAGGGCTGGCGACACCTAAGGTGTGCCTAGCTTTCAAATTTTTTTAAATGGCACAACCGTTCGAAATATTGAATATTAAAAAAGCCCTTGATATTGGCTTTCTCACAGCGTTTTATGGTGCCTTAGATAAGAAACAAAATCGAGGTCCCATGGCCATCTTTCGTTTCCAATGAAATTCTTATATGTGGTGAGCGAATATCTAGACACAATGAATTAACCTCAGTTTTTCAAGATACGCGTAATTTCCTCCAAAAAAAAATTGTATGGTATATCTCTAGAGGTAGAAAACGCTGTTTTTGCCATTTCAAAATGTTGCAAGTTTGGATACCATGAATTTGTCATCTACTATTTTTTAGTCACTAAATATATGCAGGTTTTACATTTACAAACACTATTAGAAACCTGTTTTGTTTTTGCAGTTGAGTTATTAAAAAATCGCAAAATTTGCTTCAGGAGCGATACGCTGCAAAAATATTCATTTTTAACCTTATGTACTGGCATATGATGCATTTGGTTGGTTGCACTAAATATGTTTTCACTTCCTGACGCATGCTCTTAATTCCAGGCAGTACCTGGAGCTCCAGACCACTAGGTGTGTTCTCCACAACGCATCAAAATTGCTCAGAATTCGAAAACAGCAGTAAAGGGCAACTTTAAATCCCTCTCAAAAAGCTTCAGTACCTCAAAAATATCACACACTAAAACGTGTTGCGTTATACTGCTTAAAAATATAACATTAAATTTTAAACAGAGTGCTTGTGCTCATAATGGCCAAATTCAGCCTGCATTCTCGCAAGATCCAATAATATCTTAGCACAGAAACTATTTCTCTACATTATCTAGGTTCCATTATTTATTTCTGAAAAATTTGAAGCTCTAGACTCGTGTGTGTTTCTGCATGTTATTTTGAAATTGGACAAAAGTAAGAAAATCGTAAAATAAGAAAAACTGATTAGAATTGAAGAAACGGCCGCAACATCAATCTTTATCAAAATCTGTGGAAACAATGCAAAGTACTTTGTTAATATGAGTCATTAAATATATTGAAATCTGCAAAGTGTAATATTAGAAATATAAAAATGCCTGTTTTTGGTCTATACATGTCCTTATATGGCTCCCGCTTATGGAGTAGGCATAAAAACTTCAATTTAGTGTTTGCAGAATTTAGTTACATTTTACCTTAAGTAAAATTTAAAACCTTGTCAGCGCTTATACACCCTTTTTCTGCTTCTGGGCAAATACTTAATATAGCTTAAAATGGTATTAATTCACTATTTCTGTCAATTTCATGGCAGAACGCAAGTGAAGGCTGAACTTTTTCTCTGTCCTGCATTCTTTTTTATTGCTAGGTGCAATAGTATTCAATCTTGTTTATTAATATAACATTCCATTTCTCAGCTTTGACCACAACTAACAATACTATGGGCCAACTAACAAAACTTCAAGTTTTGTTAACAATACTATATTTTTGAAGATGATTTTTCAATGAGTAATTTTTCTAATTACAATCATAAGCAAATCGCTTTAGAGCATAATAATTTTGGTCGCGTTACAGAGAACACACATAGCAGCTTAGAGCTCCAAATTCTGCTTGAAATTAACTATATGGCCTGCGTAATAAACACAGAATGTTTTAGTGCAAACAACGTAACGCATCACGCCAGTAGGTAAGGTTGAACATTCACATTTTTGTAGCTCGTTGTTCTTGAAGCAAAGTTTGCGATTTTTTACTAAATCAATTGCATCAATGAAACACACATTTAATGCTCCTTATACAAGTAAACCTTACACAAATGCGGTGAGTAAAAAACAATGGATGAGAAAATTTTACGCAATCAGCCAGCCTCCAACCGTGCAACTTTTTGAAACGACAAAAACGGCGCTTTCCAGCTTTAGTGATATGCGTTTTTTTTTTTTTCGAGAATACTACGCCGTATCTTGCAAACCTAAGGGTCATTCCTTTGTGTCGAGACATTAGCCCACGACATATGAAAATTTAATTGAAAAAAAAATGGTCATGGCACCAAGATTACAGTTCCTGTTCGAAGACATCCATATTTGTTTTCATTTCGACTCTTCAAACAGGCTGGTTTAGCCAATGCGGTGAATAAAATATCCTCACATATATTAAAGATTTTCACGCTATACGTTATACCTAAAGCCACCTATTTTCTTACAACTGTCATCCGTTATTTGTAGCTGAAACAACATCACAAAAGGGATTCGATTGCAAATTGTTCGCTAGTTAAATAGACGTCCGAGATGACACACATATACTTTGTAGAATACAATTTAGGAAAGAGCAGATAAAAACTACAGGCGAATAATGCAATGATATAGAGCATATGTATTACTCCGGTTAACAGTAATAAAATCAACTTTTATCATATTAATATATTCGAGAAACTACTGCATGTTCACATAGGAACACAATTATTGAGCTCATCCACGCATCTAATGTCTATGGGCATTAGATGTGTGGATGACTTCGATTTATTCTACTTCGTGCGTCACTCAAAATAATTGAACGAGAAAAAATTTAATATCTACACAATTTTCAGTGAGTATACCACAAAATATACTAAGGTGCTTCATATATGTCACATCTCCTAGCAAGTGAAATGGGATAACAGAAGTAATCAGACACTAACTCTGATCAGCATTTCGCTTTTGCGCCATATTTGTAAGTTTTTAGGTAGGCTTTCCCACTAATTATCCTCTTCTTTATACCTCTGCCACCCACAGGACACAAATATTCTGGGGGTACCGAACTGTTGGTTTCCGCACCAGTGATACAACTTAAACGATCCATTTCTACGTAGAAAACACTCTGGATGCGCATCTAAAAAAAAATGAAAGCATGTACGTGTAGGCGAAATCATTCACTGGCGATTTAATAATATGATTTGAGCAATAAAATCAAGAACAACAAAGAGAAATAACTAGAAGAATACGATTGGGATGGAGCGCATTTGGCAAGCACTCGCAGATTATGACTAGCAGCTTACCGGTATCGCTCAAGAGGAAAGTATACAACAGTTGCATCTTGCCTGTACTCACCTATGAGGCTGAAACGTGGAGGCTAACCAAGAGAGTTCTACTTAAGTTGAGGACAACCCAGAGGGCTATGGAACGAAAAATGGTAGGGGTAACATTAAGAGATAGAAAGCGTGCAGAGTGGGTCAGAGAAATAACTCAAGTTACCGACATTCTAGTAGAAATTAAGAAGAAATGGACATGGGCAGGACATGTAGTGCGAAGAGAGGATAACCGATGGTCGCTGAGGGTAACAAACTGGATTCCAAGGGAAGGAAAGCGTAGCAGGGGGCGGCAGAAAGTTAGGTGGGCGGATGAGATTAAGAAGTTCGCAGGGGTCAGGTGGATGCAGCTAGCACAGAACCGGGTTAAGTGGAGAAATATGGGAGAGGCCTTCGCCCTGCAGTGGGTATAATCAGGCTGCTGCTGATGAATAAAATCAAAGGATCACACTCGAAGTAACAAAAAAGTGGTGGAGAGATAGGAATTGAAGCAATGAAAGGCGGTTGCTTTCTGCAAAAAGCCAATAGCAAGAGGTCCACCGCCTACAAGAATAGGCAGTAAAAATAAGGCATATTTAAAGATGCATGCAGCAGGTACAGTGATGCAGTGCTACCTTTTTTAAGCAGGCTTTTCCGCTGATTTTCCTCTTCTTTATTGCCCTTCCAACCACAGGACACATATCTTCTGGGGGTTGTCGGCTTTTGTGCCAGTGATACAACTCAATCGATCCATGTCTACGTAGAAAACACTCCCGATGCGCATCTAAAAAAATGAAAGCATGTATGTGCAGGCTAAATCATTCACACATGATAAAACAATATGATTTGAACAATGAAATCAAATGATCACACCCAGAGCAACAAGAAAGTAGTGGATAGAAATTGAAGCAATGAAAGACGGGTGCTTACTGAACAAAGCCAATAGCAAGAGATCGTGCGTCTATAAGAATAGGCAATCAAATTAAGGCACGTTTAAAGGGGCATGCAGCAGTTAAAGTGATGCAGTGTTACCTTTCTTTTTCACTGCAGTGATTGGTATAAATATTATAGCAATTGCTAGGCATCTCAGGTAACCCCATTGAAAACCTCATCCAAGGTACCGAGCAGCAGTGGCGTGTTATATGCAGCTGTTAACGGAAAGACAGGCTATCCTATGAGTGTATGCGCATTTCCTCATTTTTGTATCTTGAATAAAAGCGACTGAACAATGAGTTTTGTAAGAGGTGCAGCGTCCCTAGGAATGAGGAACAAAATTAAGTTTTAGTAAACAGAGGTACAAAAAGGAGCGGAACACTCCATTAGTGTAACTATTCAACCGTCCATTTATACATATCGTTCATTAAAGAACCATGCGCATCATAATAAGTTGCTCTTTTCTACTCCCAAATTATTTCCTATATATTTAGAATACGTGGATCGCTGCTTCGGTTTCAACATTTTTACACGATGGCTATGGCGTGCACTTCATGCATACGGTACAGTACGTGTGGTACAAAGAGCTGTAATTGCCGAGCAGGCGGACCTGCCGTCCTGTCCCATTTCGCCTGAAAGTGCGCGCCGTGATTGAGCGCTTCGCGAGCAATATATTTCGGGCGATATGGTCGCCTCATACTGGCCGTCAATGTTTTGTAAAATGTGTCCCGCGTGCACGTTGTTTACTTTGCAGTGACAGGGACGCAGTGCACACACGGCTTATGTGCCCTTTTGCTTGTATTGTTATTTTCTCCCGCCTTCGAAGCGCGTCTGCGAAATCGCTCTCCTATTGTCGCCGCTTTCTGATAACGCCCTCACCTGAAGGCGCGTGCTCAGAAGGGGGGCGTCAATTAAGAAAATTTTGAAAAGGGGCTCGCGCACTGCTCACGGCTTTCAATTCCTCAATATGATATGAACCATTATAAATGTGGAGGTTCATTATAACTTAATTATAGCCTAATCATCAAGCGGCATCACGCGCATAATGTCCGCCCCATTGTAAAATTCGCTTGCACAGACAGCACGAACAGTTTTCAAAACTTCGTCTGTACATCTGAAAACAAAAAACTGCCATTAACTCTTAACAAAATCCAAAAACTGAGCGAACATGGCTTCCTGCGCGCAGAAGAGACGCTGTCCAAAATATATGTACAAAGCCGGGCGCATAGTATCTGGTTACTAATTGATTGCTTAATTGCGGCGTTAATTGATTGATTGCGGGGTTAATTGATTGCGGCGCGCTGCACAGTAGAAAAACTGCGCAAATGACTGCCTGCAGTGTTCTGTCGCGCGTTGGTGGCACACACACCTGTTACGCACGGCTCCTCTATTTTTGGCGCAAATGCTATTCCAGCAAATAAGTCCACGCACTTGCTTGCATGTAACTCGGACGAAAAGTTGCTTAGTTCTTGAAGTCATGCTTCGCGCAGTTGTTTCGAGGAGAATACGGAAAGAGAACATTTAGGACTGGTAGGAGATTATATAGAACCAGTTATGAAGCAATGGCATGCTGCAAAGATATATACTCACGGTCTAAGATGACGGCGTTCACTCAGTCCGATAATGCCGATGGTATCCCGCCGTTGCTGTAATCCGCACTCCGGCGACATTTCACCGCTCAGCTATTCACTGATATGTAGCAAGCACAAACCGGAGCACATGGACATATATAGGCGCAAGAGAAAATTATGCACAGCACAATGAAAAAGAAAATAATGGGGGAAGAAATTAAAGAAAGGTTTAAGAAGCTGTC
Organism: Amblyomma maculatum; assembly: GCA_023969395.1. Classification (NCBI taxonomy): domain Eukaryota; kingdom Metazoa; phylum Arthropoda; class Arachnida; order Ixodida; family Ixodidae; genus Amblyomma; species Amblyomma maculatum. Next base: position 43,161 of record JAJIZL010026319.1, read on the forward strand.
AAAAGTCTTGTAGCGTTTTCAACAAGCTCGGAAATGAACGCTTCGGGAGGAGGCCGCACAGCAGCGCAGCTGGGGATGCTTTCTGTTGTGTCTTGCACGTAGACGCGTAGGCGAGGGGGAACAACAACCCGCTCAACCAGTGCGCGATTCCCGCCGCGGTGTTGTGTTCGCAAGGGCTGTGCGTGGGAACGAAAGACCAACGACCCTCTCAACATTCCATTCCTCCTTTACCCAGCCCTCTTCTGATTGCACCGGCCTGCCGTGACTTCGGACCGTGCCGATGAGCGGCCGCCAGCGCGCACCGGTCGAGTCGAGTTCTAATAAATAGTTTTGTTTTGTGTGTTCGCAAACGCATTGTTTCTTCAAGCTAATCACGGACATAACATTTTGTAAAAAAGAATAGAAAGCCTCCCCATCTACCATCCACATTCTTGCGTAAATCCATACAGTTAGTGCATCGACAAATGCGCGCGTCATCTTGCCCCTCCCGTTCGCCACCTATGATCGAACAAAGGATGGTCGTTCGACCTTTTATATTTACTTCAAAATATTATATATTGTTGCGTGATGACTGAATAATAATGTCGAAGAGGCGGAGTTCCGAGCTTCTCTTCTATTCTGGTCAACTTTGGTTATAGATTATACAAATTATGTTCAAGTTAGCTAGCTGAAAATTATCTGACTAAATATGTACATGTTTTTATTTGTATTCAGTTAATGTTCGCTTTTCGGGTATGAGTAGATATTTTTATAAAAATTTTCAACATCGGCCCAGGAAACGAAAATGTTCCTAATTTGCAGGCGTTTATTTCAGAAAAGGTTCATGGTAGAGCAGCAATAATTCCACAATATGTTCTCGGCATAATTATCCACAAACAGGTAAAGCTCATATTTTTATAACATTTGAATACAGAGATACGATCGCGCTAATTTACAGAAAACAGCGAACATTGAACATTTTTAGGAAAAAAAAACAGTTTTAACATTGCTTAAACTTTTTCCACCTATTCTACACTACCTCAGCTTTCAAAACGATTAAAAACACCTTGCATAATTTTGTTGCGCAAGTAATTATGGCCACATCGATAAAGCCTTTGTCCAATTATAGCGAACCCCGCAGTTCTGAAGATTCTACGGAATTTGTGAATTGTTCAAGGTTTTAAAATTTTGGCATATAATTTTGTAACAGGGATAAATATATTTACAAAAGAGATTAAAGATATATACATTGAGGAACAGCCAAGGAGCCAGGCTACGAGGGCCCCCGTTCGACGCACTTCTTTTTCTTAATCTTCCACAAACGAGTGCGCCACTTCGTCTTCATCATTCTCCAGCTGTAACAATATTGCCATTCATAGACGACGAAGATTTGAACCGGCGATTCGGAGAAGACGACGAAGCGAAACAGTGCTCCGCTTTCGTGCTGCCCTGACTGGCTGTTGGTGTCCTTCGGTGTCAGAGTGCCAGAGCGCCTTCTATGTAACGTTACGTTACAATATTTCTTCGGTCATGTTTTGTCTCGACTTCGCAAATCGACGGTGACAGACACAGCAATGAATCAATTTTGTGCGCGTCGAGGTCCTGATGCGCTGTGGCAAGAGGCAACACACAGACGTTTTTCGCAATCACCTTCATCTTAACGAGGATTGCACAAAAAGACGATAATGTTCAATGAGCAAGCAACGTATTCCAAATCATTTTAGTAGAATTAAAAAAGTGGAAAGGGCATAGGAAACTGCCGCATTAAAACAGTGTTTCTGGGCTGCATTCGTTTTTTTGTTCGAATGACTCCACAGCGCACATTATTTTCATTCTTGTACAGTTTTTTAATTCCTTTGCCACCGCCTAGCGCGGTTGGAATGGTCAAACTCTAGACTAATAGGCGGAACAAACTATTTTTGTTGTTTATTGCCGATATATATGTTGTGCACCATATAAATGTACCGGAGCCTTCATGCTCGCATCTGCGCGAAAAACTGTCATTTTTTTTACCACCGTGTGAATGCCCAAAACTAAAATGGTAACCTCGCGAGTCTTCCGGCTTTTCATTTTCCAGTGATTGCGTCTAGAAAGTACACACATCGTATTCGGTCCTTTCTCCAGGGAAACAGACGATGCTGCGCGTAGTTCCTTATGAATAATACAAAAGCTCTAGAACAAAAACATCGCTGAGAAAATGGTCATTTGTTCCTTCAGCTTGAGGCAACATTTTCCTTCTCGACAATGAAAAGCGACCTTCTAATCACTAATTTATTGTCACACGATCATGCTATGGCGACACGATTTAGTTTTGTATGCGCGTTCTCACTGACAACTGGATTTGTACTAGAGGTTAAGTAGATGCAGGGATGTAATCGGCGTTCAATACAGGCATATTGGGTCGTGAGTGCTAGCCGGTCTGGGGTATACATATGTGGTCACACGGTCGTGCTATCATCAGATATAATTTTTCGACAAACGTATGCGCCTGCGACGAAATCTGCATGCATGCCAATAGCCTAAAACCGTAAACTCATATAGCTGACCCCCAAAAGTGCGCCGCATATGAGCGCACCGAAAAGACGAATCCAGACAGCTGCAGCAGTACGTGCTTGAATGCGGTATAGTAATTGTCGTCCCGTACGTGGCACTCTGTAAGGTCCGAACGATCGGCTGAAATGTTGTCGGAATTAAATGCCGCGGTTGGGCGTCCAGCGCACGTGTATTCAACCATAAAAATGTAGAATTTGTTTTGATTGAATGGTCAACGGAAAATATTCACTTCGGCAGCCCATTAAAGCTGCATTTTTAGAATGGCAATGACAATCGGGAGATCAGGGGACAAGTGGTCTATCCTGGGCAGTTTTCATACAGGGATAGTTAATATTGGAAAAACACAAGACAAATTGGTCCATTACAGCCAGTTTAAAAAAACGGAACGGTAAACATCGGAAGAACACAGGACACCTTGGTCCATTGCAGCCAGTTTTAAAAACTGAACGGGCAACGCCGGAAGAACACAGGACAACATGGTTCATTGTAGCCAGTTTTAAAAAGGAACGGCCAACGACGGCGGAACACAGGACAACTTGGTTCATTGTAGCCAGCTTTAAAAAACTGAACATCCAATACTGGAAGAACAGAGGATAACATTGTCCATTGCAGCCATGTTTAAAAGCCGGAACCTCCAATGCCGGAAGAACACAGGACAATTTGGTTCATTGTAGCCAGTTTAAAAAAAACGGAAAACTTAACGACGGATGAACGCAGGACAACTTGGCCCATTATAGCCAATTTTAAAACCCGATGCGACCATTATTGGAGGAAAAACGGCAATCGCGGTCCAATGTAGACATTCTGTATACACGGCAGTACCAATATCGAGACCTCACTGTACATCTTGGCCCAGGCTAGACAGTGTTAGCTATTGGCAGCGCCAACACTGGGAGAGCGTTGGCTAGTCTGGGCCATTGTTGGACATGGTATTGACTGGCATGCCCTATGTTGGAGCATGCTGGTTAGGCTGGCCCAATGTAGGGCCACTGTTTGCCGTGGTACTTACAACATTGGCCCAATGCTTTGTGCTGCCTGAGCGGTATTTAGTGGAGAATTTTGCCGCCGACTGCGAAAAGTGACTACCCCGTGAGATGGCCCTCCAAAACGAACCGCGGCAGGTCACCTGGTGTACCCTAAAAAGAAATGCACCGCCTGCATCGAAATTCATGGTGAGACCTGCCATTCGAAATTCGGGGTCTTGAGCATTGTTCTAAAGCTGTTATTTTGGGAATGGACTTTCTTCACGAGTATGGCGCAGTGATCGACGTGGGGCAGAAGAAATTGACACTTCGGACACGTTCCGTTTCATCAAGGCCTCATGTAGCGAGCCGAGCTGTGCTTCGAGTAGACTCCGAACACATACATTTGCCGCCACTGTCGACAGTTTTTTGTCTGTTAGAGCCGAGACATCTGTTTGGGGTGAAGGTGTCATGGAAGAAAATGTTGAAATGCTGCTTACGAGGGGAATCGGCGTTGTGAGGAATAGGAAACGTTAACGAAGGGCGGGCCAACGTCATTGTGACCAACTTTAGGAATGAGCCGCAACACCTGACGAAAGCGACAGTTATAGCCTACATGGAATAAATTAGGGACGTTCACGACACTGTTGCGTTTTCAGAACAAAGTTTTTCATCCGGTACGCAAGAAAAACGGGAATTGCAACTGAACCTAGATAAAAGATTAGAGTTGTCCCAGAAGCGCGATCTTCTCGAACTTTTACATCGATACAACGATTGTTTTGCCACTACATCCAGGGTTCGACAAACGCCTGTGACGAAAGACCGAATTATTGTCAATGGCGCAACACATGCGATTCGCCAACCACCATACCGGGTTTCCTTGAAAGAACGAGAGACGATACAGGACCATCCAGCCGTCCAACAGTCCGTGGGCTGCACCTGTAGTACTGGTTAAAAAGAAAGACGGGTCACTGCGTATCTGCGTATGTTACTGACGACTCAATAAAGTAACAAAAAGGACGTATACCCACTGCCACGAATCGACGACATCCTCGATCGGCTCCGTCACGCCCTCTATTTTTCGTCGATCGATTTGGAGAGCGGATACTGGCAGATGAGCGCGATCGGGAGAAAACTGCGTTTATAACACCAGATGGCCTCTTATGAGTTTAAGGTGATGCCGTTTGGTTTATGTACTGCCCCTGCAACATTCCAACGACTCATTGACACTGTTCTTGCCGATCTGAAGAGGCAAACCTGTCTTTTGTATTTAGATCATGTTATTTTTTAGCCCCTTTGCCGACCATCTTGTGCGCCTCGAAGCGGTTCTCCAGGCTATAAGGAAGGCAGGCCTCAAAAGGAGGAAAAGGAGTGTCTCGATGTCATCTGGGCCACAAGAAAGTTCTGACCGTATATGTATGGCCGCCATTTTCGTGACCACCACTCATTATGTTGGTTGGCCAACCTGAAGGATCCTGCAGGGCGGCTTGCTCGATGGAGCCTTCGACTGCAGGAGTACGACATCCCTACTGTATGTAAATAGGGCCGAAAGCATCATGACTCTGACTGCTTGTTTCGAGCCCCCCTGGAGGCGGCGCCAGGAGACGATGATGACGCTGACTGCTTGATGGCGGTTTAAACACGGCAGATATGGCGGTTAGACAAAAATATGATCCACCGCTTGGCCAACTAATGGCGCACCTTGATGGAGACGACGATGTGGTACCTGTGTTTTCCTGCGTGTCCTGCCCCCATTTAGAATTCGGAATGGCGTCCTATACAAAAAGAACTTCGACAGCAGCCAGACATTGTGGCTTCTTGTGCCGCAAGATCTGCGTAGCTAGATCATGGAAGCTTGCCATGATGATCCTACAGCTGGTCACCTTGGTTATAGCCGAACACTTTCACGGATTCGGGAAAAGTATTACTGGCCCAAACTCGTTAAGTATGTGCGCTTGTACACAAGAACTTGTCGCGAGTGTCAACAGCGGAAGACGCTACCCACACGTCCGGCGGGCCTTCTTCAGCCAATCGAACCACCGAGTGCCCCGTTCCACACAATCGGAATGGATTTTCTTGGCATATTTCCCACGTCCCAGTCCAGCAACAAATACATCATAATAGCGACAGACTACCTGACGCGTTATGCGGAGTTCCGTCTGCGACGGCTGCGGAGACAGCCAAATTTTTCGTTGAGTGTATTGTCTTGCGGCTTGGCGCACCGGCAGTTTTGATCACTGACCGGGGTACCGCACTTCTGGCACAACTTCTACAAGAGATCCTTTGTCTAAGCTGTACCAGCCACCGTCGAACTACTGCGTATCATCCTCAAGCCAATAGGCTAACGGAGAGGCTGAACAAGACGGTGGCTGATATGATCGCCATGTACGCGGATGCCGACCATCGAAATTGGGACGAGGTGTTACCTTATGTTACGTTTGCTTAAAATTCTGCACTTCAGGAGACAACACGTATGTCACCTTTCCAACTGGTGCATGGCAGAAAGGTCACTACAATGCTCGATGCTACGCTGCCGCACGAACCGCCTGACGGCGTCGCCGATGATGCTCGACTAGTATGCGAGCGCGCGGAGGAGGCTCGACAACTGGCACGACTCAACATACATCACCAACAACGTACCGACGCCTATCGCTACAACCTCCGGAGACGTGACGTTGATTTTCGACCTGGTGATAAGGCTGGGTTTGAACACCGGTTTGCCGTCAAGGCCTTTCGGAAAAACTTATGAAGCGCTAATTGGACCCTACACGGTTCGTCGCATCGGAAGCACCTGAACTACGAGGTGCTTCCCAGCGGAAGCCGACCATCGTCACGCCTTTCCTCACGTCCTGAAGTTGTTCATGTTGTCCGGCTTAAGCCGTATTACGTGTGACCCTCGAGGAACCGTTCAATGTTTTCTCCGCTGCACATGTATCGCGATACAACACGTACTGACACTAACCGTGTTTTTGCTGGTGCTTTCTTTTTTTTTGTTTAGCATCGAGACGATGGTTCTTTCAGAAGGGAGGCAGTGTAGAAGAAGCGCGATCGCTTGGGAAAAGACGACGCTGCTGCCGTAAACTCACGCGCGGGCAGGTTCCGCTGCTGACGTACTGGACTGTGCAGTTACCCTGTTAACCCGAAGTCTCTGCTGCCATCGTGTCCCTGTGTGTCAGGACGTGACAATATAGTAGTCCAAAGTACACTGCATAATAATAGAAAACAATAAAAACTAAAACGCCACCGCACGATGGTGATAAAAGAGGACTCACTAAATGACAAGAGGAAAACCTGACAATGAGTAAAACACTGCGACAAAATAAGACTATAAATATACCAAAGCTAGTATACCAGATATAATAAGTAGGGGCAAGAGTTGCACAGAAAACACAGAGTAAAAATACTAAGTCAGATCAAGGTTTTAAAAAAAGGCGCAAACAATATTCAAATAACCCACACTCTGTGGCAAAAACAATAATCACAGCTTTCGTGTTAGATGAGGCGTCGAAGTCGCAGAGCTCATCTGTAGAGGCGACCGTACGAGAATAAAAACGATAAGTTGAACGCGGGCTCGGTGAACAACAAGACGCTTTCCGAGAGTGGCCGTGAGATAAGCCTAGAATACTGACTCTTCCCAGAGCGCACTGCAGCGGGCGTGCGGCGGTCTGTCTCTCTATTCTCACGGCTGTTTCCGCTGTGGCCACGTCAAGGACGCGCGCTTACACGGTCGCTACCCCTGAATTCTTGTCGAACATTGCTCGGTGGCGCGGGAAGATCCCATAGATTCCGCTTATATGTGAGGACCGGATATCCCATAACTTCCGCTCTATAGGTGAGGTAGCTTGTGACAAATAGCAGTAGTAAAGACGATGCTCCATTCGACCGTGGATGAAGCCGCCCGCGAACGCGACATGCATGAGCAGACGCAGCAGGTTTATCGTCTGTTGTGTCGTCTGTCGTCTTACAATTTAAATGTTTATATTTTTAAGCGAAAGTATTTAAAACAGAATGTTTTATGCGCAGCAGCATAATGGGCAATATGAGAAGCTTTGCGATAGCGAGAAGCATCCAGCGGACAGTTAGTTTTGCGGGGAAATGTCAGCCTCTCTCATGAAAATTTATGGAGGTCCTCAAAAATTATTTTGCTGCCACATAACCTAGTATATTTATTACTCTTCTTCTTCCAAACATTCAGTAACGTTTAACCATTTACCATGAGTTTGGCGCTCTTCAAAATGAGAAAAAATCCCGAGGACACTGTGGAGCCTACACTTTAGAAATGCGAAACCCTGAGCATTGCTGGTGTAACACGGTGCATCACGTTTGCCCTCATTTTAAGCTAAATGCACCGTCATTATCATTGCTAATGCTTTAATTGTCATGGTCACTAATTTGAATGTCATTGACATCGCTACGGTCATCCTCAAGGTGAACAAGGAGAATTACGGTGTGCGTTTCACGATCCCTGGCTTGGCGCAGTTGGGAATGCGAGGGATGGAGGTTCGATCCCCGTGGACAGAGGATTTATTCGTTTCTAACAATCATTCTCATTGCAGACATGAAGCAATCGGATGCGCGCTTCACGAAACCGGGTGTGGCGTAGTTGGTTAATGTTCTCAGCTGGGGATCATAGGGATGGAGATTCGATTCCCGGTGGAGACCAGATTATATCTTCTGATGCCGTTAGATTCACTTTCCGGTGATGTTACTTGATTGACAGCTATAGTGGGACCGAGCGAACGCCAACCGTATGACCCAATATAAGGTTTCGGCTTAGTTTTGGGGTGAAGTTTTTATTCCATGTGTTTTTATGGGCCATGTTCCCGACTTGTACCCCGCTACATTGCAGTGTTTTAAAATTAGTCTACTCTGTAATTAGGTTTCATAGTTTCACAATGTAGATTACGGTGTTCATATTCACAATGCACCGCATGAATATGTCACAATTGAACTGTAAGATCAGAAAACTGATCAAAAATTCCTTCTTTTCACCCCAGTCGACACAGCCTGGCGGCTGCAGCGCGATCTCATCTTGCTTTCGTCGCAGATTGGTGTTGCTCTATAGACCACACCGATCTATGACGTAATCACGATGCGGTAGCGCTTCTATCGCCAGCGTGTGTTGTCGTTATTCGGTACAGAGCAACCATGAACGCCCTGGAACAGACGTGAAAGTGTGAGATCTCATTACCGAGGAGAAGTATTTTTACTTCTCTACCTTCTACCGAGTAAAAGTATTTTTAAACACCGCGAAACATATGGGGGTGCGAGTTGAGAGGGCGATCCCATAAAAACACATGTAAACACAACTTACCGCAACATTTTGCTCGGTTCAGCAGCGTTGTACCCTTCTCATATTTTGGTGAACGTCTTGTGCGACACTCCGATGTCATGTTGCATGACACACTACATTCTCCTGTAAGTAATGCAAGTCTGACGACTTGCGGGACCGTTCACAACACGATAAACTTACCGCGCACAGTTGCAGACGACCATGCACCACCGGCGCTATCGCTAGCAGACGCTCCGGAGCTGGAGGCGGCCGTGGTGGGTATCGCCAGCTGCGCTGTCGTCTGCTACAATGCGCGAATCTCGTTCGGTCCATATTGTCGTATGGCGTTTGACAACTGCTTTTTAAATGTAATTCTGTCTAGCACGGATCACTGGAGCGACAGTATTATCAAGCTTATTTACCCTATGCAGCAGGATATCAGACTGTAATCGAAACTGCGCGATTCGCTACACCCAGCTTGCTTTTGGCGGCGTCTGGATTCATAACAGCGGTTATTCGGGGAGTTTTAAAAGTAGACGGCCTCCGTAATGACGCATCATACTTCATCACACACTTCTTCAAAGCGCTGGCCAACGTTTAACGACCGGCCACCGCTTCTGATGCTCTCCGAAATGAGAAAAATAATCCGGTAAGTTGTGTTTACTTCTATTTCTACGGGCCACCCTCCCAACTAGCACCCCCATATGTTTCGCGGTATTTTAAAAATACTTCGCCTCGGTAATGAGATTTTATATTTTTGCTATCCGCTCTAGGGTGTTCATGGTTGCTCTGTGTCTAATCACGACATCATAGATGCCCTGTGAAACGAGAAAACTGCTTTGAAATCTTTCGATTCCATATATTCCTATCGGCGCTAACCCTACTTTTCACCCCCAGTGGGCTGCCGCGCTGTGAGCGCCCCCTTTGTTTGTAAATATGGTGTTGGTCTATAGGCTCCGCCGAGTGACGTGCAGAAACCCCTCACCTGAGCCAAACTTTTCTTTATTCGCTATGATGTAAGCTGCTGCGAAGTGACAAAAAGAAAAACTGCGCAGTTTATGTTTAGGGCCCTGCATGAAATTACTGCTGACCCGCTGAACTGCATTCAAATCACTCCCTGAGTGTAGGCCCTTTTTCCTACATTCGCGTTTGTTGCTAGCTTGTGACATTGTGTTGTAAATGTGTAACCCTTCTTCTTTGACTTCCTTTCAGACACCGTAGCCCTCTTATTTTTATAGCTCTCAGCCATGCCTCCTACCGAAACTTCTTCCAGCCTGTGCATCAATGGGACCAATATAGGGATCCTGCTTATACTCCGCCTGGCTGTTTCATTATTCCACCGACCATCAGCGACTTTCCGCCATCAGTGAAGGATTATAACGTTACATTGGTAAGCTTTTTCACAGCATGATCATGATATTCTTTGCAGTATTTAGCAGCCCAGTCTGTCGCTTTATAGAAGAGGAAAAATATCTCGTATGAAAAAGCTTCTCGCTGCACGGATACTTTCAATAGCATCCCAGTAGCTCGTAATTGGTAACGCTTGCAATACAAAAGTGGATACTATCGATAAAAAACTAGGGGAATGATTTCGTGGAACTAGTTCAACTTATTGCTGTTGTAAGAAAGGGTGTCTCGTACAGGCTTAGCCCTACAAGCTTACAGCGAGTGTTGGCTATTTACAATAAATACCAGCTATATTGATTCTCCACAAGCATGCGTGACGTCAGCGGTGAGGAAAGCACTACAAGGTGAGGTTTTTGTCTTTTGGATAAATAATTTGCCGCCTCATACCAGGCTCAACAAATTCATGAGACAGAATATTGATACGTGGCAAGGTTAGTCCACGAAGGTTAGTCCAGGTTGGCACAGCACACAAAACACAGAAACACAGCAGCGTCGACCTTATTCTAGCATCAATCGTTGCTACCACTTTGTCGTCTTCTGTGTCACTGTTGCCGATCGTTGTCATCTTCAACTTCCAGCGATGCAGGGCATATATGTCACATTATTCCCCCCACGAAAAGCACAGTCCCGGTGCGCACTAGGACGAACTTACTGCACGGGTAGTACGGCTTCATTCGGGCGACATGAACAATCTCGGTGCGTGCCATAGAGGACTGTTGTGGCGGATGTACAGGGGCGATCTCGTATGTCACAGGAGTGACTGGCCGTAAAACACGGTAGGGTCCTGCGTAGCGTGGCAAGAGCTTCTCACACAGCACTACTTTACGAGCGGGATTCCAGAGCAAGACGAGAGAGCCCGGAGAGTAGTGGACATCCCGGTGGCGAGAATCATGGCGCCGTTTTTGAGAACTTTGGGAGGAAGCTAGTCGGCGGCGAGCGATAACACGGGCGGCGTCAGCTCGGGAGATGGCGTCACAAACAGGAAACTGGCGTTAGCGGTGGGAGGCAGTATGCTGTCAAACGGAAGGGGAGGGTCACGGCCGTATAGAAGATGAAAGGGTGAGTAGCCCATTGTGTCGTGACGAAAGGAATTGTACGCAAACGTTACAAACGGCAAAGTAATATCCCAGTCACGGTGATCATCCGAAACATACATCCGTGAGCGTGCGGTTGAGGCGTTCGGTGAGGCCGTTCTTTTGTGGATGGTAAGCGGTGGTAAAATAGTGCTTGATGGAGCAATAGCGAAGAATTTCGTCGACTACTCGAGCAAGAAAGCAACGGCCACGGTCAGTGAGCAGCTGGCGTGGAGCACCATGGAGCAGGATGACGTCGTGGAGAAGAAACGCAGCCGCGTCAGTTGCACTGCTGGTGGGTATCGCTCGGGTGACAGCGTAGCGCGTAGTATAAACCGTGGTTACCGCAATTCATTTATTCCCCGACGCAGAAAGTGGGAAAGGCCCAAGGAGATCAAGACCAACTCGGGAAAACGGGTCTACTGGGATGTCGATCGGCTGCAGGGATACAGCAGGTATAACCGAGGGCTTCTTCCGTCGCTGACACCGGTCACAAGAAGCCACGTAACGACGAACAGAGCGATAGAGGCCTGGCCAAAAGAAGCGGCGGCGGACGCTATCGTACAGTCAGGGACAAAAGTTTTCGGGACGCGTATTTGTGGAAAAACATTTATTTCTTCGTTGCCTCGCTAGTTTGCATGTGCATTTTTTTTCTCTGAATGGGGCGCGCATGTCCCCTCGTGACCAAGTAATTTCATTCTCCATATTTACGCGACCGAGCAGAAATAAATATTTTCCCCTGAACTCGCGTCCCGTAAACTTTTGTCCTTGACTGTACGTACGAGATAAGCCATGACCCGCTTTGGGTGCGTCGTGCAGCTGTTGAAGAACGGTGGCGCGCAGGTGTTCGGGGACTACGAGCAGCAGCTCGGTGCCCTCTGGTCGCATATTCCGTACCCTAACATATATGTCACAATATCTAAGGTGTCTATATTTTTAACATATTGCGACCGGAGAGGAGGGTGAAAACAGCTTCTTTCCCGTGAGATAGAAATTCAATTGGCATTTTTTTCTTCTGCAAATAGTGAACCTCAGCACCTCAGCTATTTCGCTTACTTCTATATTGTGAAATAATGAACGCAGAAATTTCTCTTTTGTTATTACCGTTAACGGCCGCGGTAAATTTATTCTGGAGACGTAATTGAATGAGATTGTTAAAGTGTCACCACACTGGAAATATGCGCGATGATAAACTACACCCGCCCTTCCGTAGTGGCGCAGTGGTTACGGCTCTTGACTATAGTTCCGAAATATGCGGAATCGAATCCTGGCTTTGGCGGCCGCTGTTCGATGGAGGCGAAAACCAAGGCGTCCGTGTGCTTTGCGATGTCAGTGCACCTTAAAGCACCCCAGGTGGTCGAAATTTCTCCAGTCCTCAAATACGGCATCTCACAAGCCTGGGTCACTGTAGACGTTAAAACCCACAAACCAAACCAAACCATAGACTACACCTGATGTATTGCAGGACCGGTAAACGATTTACAGATGATATTTTCAAGCCTTACGAAGAAATAATATTAAGCTAATTTTTTCTCTCCAAATAAAAGTAAACACAAAATCTTACCGGTCTCCTTTCCACATAACGGTAAAAAAATGTTAATTCCTCCTAGAGTCAATAGTTATTTACGGCAGACCGAATCGGATATGTGAATGGAAATGCATGCAGCAGTGCACTTGTCTGGGCTGGTTTGAAGAAACATTTTTCTTTCACGACATCAATCAAGACAAGGTGGATGCTGAACGTAAAGATATTTATTGAAGGCCAATGCTGCTTCTTCATGGTAAGCATCATCATCATCCTCATCATGAGCTGGACTATACCCACTGCAGGAAGAAGGCCTCACTCATACTCCTCCATATAACCCGGTCATGTGGAGCTGTATCCAAATTAGCCCTGCGCCCCCTGCTACCCTTTCCTTCCCTTGAAATCCAAATTGTTACCCTAAGCTACTATTGGTTGTCCTCTACGCACTACATGCCCTCGCAGTGCTCATTCCTTCTTCTTGATTCCCACTAAATGTCATTAACTTGCATTATATTTCTGACCCACGCTGCGCGCTTCTCATCTGTTCAATTTACACCGAACATTTTTCTTTCCATAGCCCGCTGCGTTGCCGTCAACTTACGTACAACCTTTTTCGTTAACCTCCACCTTTCATCCCCATAGGTAACTACACGTAAGATGCAACTGTTACACTCTTTCATCTTGAGCAATACCGCTAAGCTTCTAGTCATAATCAGTGAATACTTGCCAAATGGGCTCCATCCCCCCATCTTATTCTCCAAGATATTTTCCTTTCATTGTCTGGACCTGTGGTTACTACATGTCCTAAACAGACATATTCGCCTACCAATTCCTGTGCTTGGCTGCGTTTTGTGAACTGATGTTCCTTCCTGATTATGTTGAACATTAACTTAGTCTTTTGTATATTTATTTTTAAGCCTACCTTTCTGGTGTTCTTGTCTAGGTAATCAATAATTGTTTCCGGTGCATACCCTGAGTTACTCACCAAGGCAGTGTCATCACGGAATCGCAGATTACTGAGGTATTCTTCATCGCCCCTTAACCCTAACTTCTCCCGTTCATAGCCTTTCAATACTTCCTCTAAGCAAGCTTTGAATAGTAATGGGAAGATCGTGTCTGCTTGCCTAACACCTTTCATAATGGAAAATTTGTTATTTTCTTTATGCACAACTATAATTTTTGTGCTGCCACTATATATATCACTATATATATCTACCAGTATATTCTCACATGGCTCATCTACACTCTGATTTAGCAACGCCTGTATGACTGCGAGGTTTCTACAAAGTCAAATTCTTTTTCGTAATCAATGAATGCTATGTATATGGGCTGGTTACAATCCAAGTATTTTTCTATCAGCTGGTTAATGGTATGGATATGATCGATAGTAGTGTATCCCTTTCAGAAAACATGCTTGACCTTTTGCTTTCTTGAAGTATAAGATTGTCCTGATTATGTACGCGATTGCTTTAGTAAGCAGCTTATATGTAACAATTAGTAAGCTGGTAGGCCTGTAATTTTTCAAGTGCTAAGCGTCACTTGCCTTATGAAATAAGATAATGTTAGCGTTCTTCCATGACTACGGTACCATCGACCGTACATGACACTAGGCATTGGGTATACAGGGTACGCTGTTTTCCTAGTACGCTATCCCCAGTATTTCAACAAGTCTGTGATTACCTGATTCTCACTAGCTGCTTTCTCGCTTTTCATAGATGGTAGGGCTTTCTTAACAACACTTCGTCGCTGGCGGAATGTCTGATTGCTTTTCACTACTGCGAATCTCGTTCTTGTCCTGACTACTTGGAATACTGTACAGATCAGTATAGAACTCACCGGCTATGTAGGCTATCTTGTCCATATTCGTGATTAAATTGTCCACCTTGTCCCTTAGTGCGTATGTCTGATTTTTACCTATGCCCACTTAGCTGTTCACCGCTTTCAGGCTGCCCCCGTTCTTTAGAGCATACGCAAATTTATGTCGGCCACTTTACGCATATTGATTACCTTGAATTCTCTGCCAGTTCTATCCTGTCTTTTGGGTGGAAGCTTTCAGACTGGCGTTTCTTAATCGAAGCTTTTGTCTCCTTGTATAGTTTACCGGTATCCTATCTAACTATTCTACCGCCTACTTCGACTGCGCACTCAGTATTGATATCTCTGAAATTATTGTTAATTGCTTCAATGCTAAAATTGGCATCCTCGATTAAAGCCGACTATCTATTGTTTAGCAAGATTTCGGACTCTTCTGCGCTGCCCTCAGCGCTAATTCGTTGATGGACTTCTCTCTTACTAATCTGTTCCGTTCATTTGTTTACAGCGCAAATAAACGAGGACGTTAACACACAACACGATCCACTGACTTTCAGCTAAATATTTATTATCACGAACGACATATATACATAATCCCGCCAAAATACACGCACAAACAAATCCACTTATCATAGTCTTAATCTTCCGTCAACGACTTCTCAGAAAAGACAATTTCACGTTTAGTCAGTGTTAAGTTGCCGTTCAGTTGTGGAGGAGGGGAGCACTCCAAAACAGCCGGCTCGCTTCTTCTGTTTGTCTGTTCTTTCTAGTTGTTAACATTGTTGTCAGGGTTTTTTTTTATGAGGACGCGTCCGGGCGCCCGTTGAACTTGAAATACGCGAGGAAAAGTTATTTGACCTAGAGTTCGGGGCTGAGACCTTGGGAGGTTTTGGTCGAACCTTGAGACAGACTAGGCATCACGACGCCAGACGCGGGAATTATGACTCTCGGGGAAAACGACCTACGCCACATCTGCCACTCATACCACTTAAGGGGCCTGCAAACGTGCACGCCGTAGTGACCTCTGGCCTGTGCGACCGGAGGAGTGTGCTGGTTGCTGTTGCAGCTGCGTGGGAAACCCAGGGTCGTCTTACGGGTAGCACACGTTGTTTCAGTTTCAAAGACAGATCCGTACAAGTCAGGCGTGCCGGCGACGCGGAGACTGCGGAGAGCGAACCGCGTCGTCGTTTAACCTGTCAGCTCAGACCAATAACGGGCGAAGGTTTATGTCTTCCCTGCTCAGCGCATTACCGGTGGAACGGCATCGACGCAACCGTAAGCTGTCAAAACAAAACACGAAAACGGATGGTCGCGCGGGAAGTGAGCGCGACGTTTACACACAAGCGGTGTCGTGTTTCTGACTGCGCGAGCCAGGGTAGCCGTTTCTAATGCGATGCCTTCGTAGGACGCCTTGTACCGTGCCTCTCCTGCTTGGACCACGTTTGGTCCGCAGTATGTGATAAATAAAAATAAATAGTATTCGAGCGAAAAGGCGTGCACCACGCCGTCGACTCTCGCGTGAACATAAATATCCCCGCGGCGCTCTCGCCGAGCCGCCGGCCCAGACGCGGGTGAACAGTAAGGCACATCCGGTGCTGTCGGTTCTAAAGTTGACGGAAACATCGCCGCAGAACACGGCGCTCGTGTTGATGAGCGTGGTAGCAATAAATTCTCTTCTTTTTCCCGCTCTGCCTGCGGCCAGTGGGGACCGGACACTACCTTCGTATTTGTTGCTGCCCTGTGTGACCTTGCACGTGTATGCATTGTTGCTGAAAGTGGCGTTCGTGTGTCTGCTAATTTGTTTTCTCTCTCGCCCCTGATTATGAGAGAGTATCTGCGCGTCAGCTCCACAGGGGGAAGGGCCGAACGATTGGTGGGAGGCACGCGGTGCTCGCGAGGGACCAATCTCGGAGGTGCCGATGTTGCACTGGCTATTTAAAATGTGGCTTTGTCATTCTGATTGGCTCGAAGCAGCTCTTTTCCTGCGATTGGCCACGAGGTTGGTCACCAGGATTGTGAACATGTATACTTAAGACGGGTGTTTGGGCACGAAAAAAAGGAACAGACTGGCTGCCGACTTACGACTGGGGGCAGGAAGCCGCGAACTGCGTTCGCGAAAGCAGTGTTATTGACCCGTTCAATAAAGTGCCCGTAGCGCTCGAAAAGTTGTCCCGTCCGTTTCCTGCAACGTGTCCCCGGATCAATGGACCATCCGGAACACCACGACATTCATATATAAGAAAGTTAACTGGCGCAATCGAGCAGGACGATCCGGCGGCTTTCTGCGGAGCGGACAAGGACATCGGCGCTACGGGGCACGACCTGAGGAGGACGACACCCTGAAGAGAGGTCCTGCAGTCACGGTTTGGACGGCGGCGACGTCCTGGTGAGCGGCCTGACAGCTACAGCAGAACACCACGACGCCTGGGCGTTCGCTGTAAACAAGAAACGTCTTCGAGAAGGCCTCCGTAGCTCGAGGAAGCGAAGAGGTGGAGCTTGGAAGGAGACCACCAGACCCTGGCGGAGCAACGAGGAGCAGTATCCCCGGTTGAAGATACGACGACGAACAGCTATCGCAACGGCGGCTCCGTCGGGGCAGGACTCCGTCGCTCAAGCGGCCACTAGAGACGAAGGGAGAACGAACTCGGGGTTGCGTGGACATCGCCTAACGAGAGCATCTAGCGACTCCTGAGCCAGTTCGAGCCGACACGCGGTGCAGGCCATCTGCGGCATCATTCTTCGGGACCGACGCGGGACAACGACAGTGAAATTCAGGTCGGCCCTTTCCTGTTTGCGCCGAGTGCAGTCATGTCGGTCACCACACGACCTCAGTCTCAGCGCGCAGAGGAATTTGGGAGTGTGGGAACAGATGCTGCTAATCCCCAGAATGTGTCTACCTCAGAAGGGCAGAACGCTCCGGAGGGGGAGGAGAGCATTGAAGCCGCGAGCAGCGATGATGCTGTCATGCGACTCAGAGAAAAGGAGCTCGAGATTCAGAGGCTCAAATTGACAATCGAGTTGAAGAAACTCGAAATGGAAGTTGGAACCTTCGAAGGGGGAGGTCGCGGCGATAGGCCGAGATTGGGAGTGTACGCGGATGAGCTTAGAGCGGTCCTTGCGCCAATGCCCGAGTCAGACAAACTTGTGCCTGCATGGTTTAAGACAGCAGAAAGCATGCTCCGAAACTGTTCAATCCCTGATGCTGTTTCTGGCCAAATTATACTGCCTACTCTAAATGAGAGGAGCCGCACGCTGGTAGCCAACAAGTCCAACGATGGCGTACTCACATATAGAGAAATCCGAGAGCTAGTGTTAACTGAATTGAAACTCACACCAGAAGAGTACAAGCGCAGACTTTATGCATGTCGTAAGGGTAACGAAAGCTGGGGTCAGTTCGTGACCAAAGTGAAAATTTTGTTGGATTATTATCTTCATAGTAGAAGCATCACTACATTAGATGACTTGCGTCAATTGTTGGTCAAGGACCGGGCGAAACAGATGATGTCTGACGAGCTACGCGCATGTCTTGCAGCACGAAACCGAAGAGTAGTTTAAGGCTGCAAAGATCGCCCAACTCGCTGAGAAGTTTGAGGAAAGCAAGCTTGTACACAACCAGGGAACAGTTCAGGCACCTAAGAAAATCGGTGGCCATCGGCGAAAGGCAGGCAGCCGATCAGCCGACAACGAGCAAAGAAATAAACGCCGACCGCCCCAAGATGCCTTGGCTGTGGAGGCCTCGGGCATATGCAGCGAAACTGTCCGCAAACTAAACCAAAGGGGGCAGCAGGTCAGGATTCAGGCAAGAATCCCCAGGTTTCTAGACTGGCAGCGAGAGTAGCATGTGAACTGGAGGCCAGTAGAGAGACAGAAACAAGCGCGACAGCACAGGCGTCCAGGCTGATGTGGGTGGAGCTTATCTCTGGGAAACGTCTGTTCCAAGCTTGCCTTGATTCAGGGGCAGATATAACGGTACTAAGAAAAAACGTTGTCCCGGTTGACGCGAGAGAGCAGGGCTCGGGGAGGCTGCGACTGCGTGGAGCGTTTGGTCACACTGTGCCGGCCGATCTTATGTACGTCCCTCTCGGTTTGGTCACGGAGGACGGTGTTAAGTGCGCGTTTGAAGCGCCCTGGTCGCGGGCAGAGAACTCTTCAAAAAAGACTGCCATATGTTTGTGTATTTTCGCTGGCGTTTGTGTGTGTTTATAGGCGAACGGAGCGGCCGTGGCAGACGCCTCCTCCCTCTGTACTGTCCCACCTTTTAAGGCGGCCTGCGAGCTGGTGCCGCACGGACGACCAGCGGAAGAAGAGCGTCGCTCCCGAAGACATCCGATCTGCCTTCAACCACGGCCGGTCTCGAGGGAGAGAGCGCTTTTCTTCAACCATCCCCGCCGAACCAGCGAGTCGGCTTCTGAGAATTCAGCGGGCGCTGGCGGTCAACATTTGTAACGGGGGTGGAAGGCGTCTTCACCAGCCACAGCCGCGGCGAAACGACGGGGGAAGTGAGGATTCCCCAGGAGCCTGGCGAGGAGGAATTCGAGGGAGAGAACGACTTTGAAGCGTCCGAGCGACGCGGCAAATAGGAGACTCGTTTCGGGTGCCGTGACGAGAGGTGCACCCTGACTGACTGAAGTTGTGCTGCAATGTGTATGTAGTGCGAATAAATTATATATTCTGCAATTAGAGTGAATTCCGGTCCAGGTTAATCGGGAGAGGAATGAAAATTTCAAGAAGAAGAAGAAGAAGAAAAGAACCTGATATTTAACTATATGTCGATCCTCTTGCACCCGGCGGGAGCCATCACTTGGTAATCCGCACTGACAAATTCACTCACTGACCTGAAGCGATGCCGCTCCGGGACGTTACGTCTGGGTAGATAGCTCAAGCACTACTCTCTCTGAATAAGCCGCAATGGCATCCCTTCCATTTTTACGGCTGAAAGTGAACGTCAGTTCTACTCCAGAAAGATATCTTAGCACCCTATATAAAATGGTCTCATCAAAAGTTTTCATCCGAAACCCTGAACGCGTCACTCAGGGCTTTACCTTCTTCCGCATAGATTGAGCGCCTTCCTTTTGTCATGCTTGACTTCGTGCATCGCTCTAAGCAGCGGCGATTCCTTCAGAGCCGCAAAACGTATGCTTTGCACCACTCTTCGAGTATCGGGCGAGGTCTTGGATTCTTCGCCAAACTCCATTAATGATGTTTCTGACTTTCCGGTCTTCTTCACAGCGCTATGCGTGCTATTGTTCCTTCCCGTCTAAAGTAGCCTCCTCGTCATATCTATGTCAACCCCGACCTTTAGAGCGGCACGCACGTTTTTGTGTTAAATGGCACTGTGCGTCCATTCTCACGTCTCCACCCTTACAACGGTTCATTTAAGGTCTTCATGTGGACACCCAAGTATTGTTCACTGCAACATAACAGCCGGGAAGTTACTGTCTGTATTCATAACCTAAAACGTGTCTAGGTCAACTCTCAAGACTACTGGTCATTAGACATTTCGCTGTGATACGCAGGTCCACCTCATTGCGTTCGCTTCTAAAGAAAACTTATCCGCGTTCTGCCGTCCGTCACTCTCACCGGTTCCTCGCTTTACTTGGGTTCCTAGAACGTCCTTCTTGAGCAGTGATGCTCGGGCAGAAGAGGATAAGTGCGAGCTGACACCCAATGAGCGAGAAGCGCAGCTGCGGCGTCTCACAGGATGGAACACTAGGTGCACACAGTCTCATTACCGCCTTACTGACTCAGCCTGTTAAAATAATAGTTGTCGACAACAGACATTGAGGTCGGTTCGGTTCTTCTATGCCACATCACGAAATCCTTCGGGAACCACCCTCAAGCTATGTTCTGAGGGCGAGGTAGCTCCTGTGGGAAATTATCACGCCTCAACTTTTTACCCTTTCCCATGCAGGTCTTTGTTTCGTGCATTGAACCTTTTTCTTTTCACCCCTCCACCTCATTATTAGGATGAGTATGCAGCTTCTTGGAATGAAGGACATCAGTTTGTGCTAATGACGGTGCTTTTCACACCAGAACCAGGACTCAAACGACACCAACGACTAAGAGTTTGAACTTTTTTGGTGCTTGCTCTGAATATCACGCTTGGTATCAACATCAAATTCTTCGGGAACCACCTTCGGGAACAACGCAGCAGTCGTGTGATGCGCTAAACCGGTTTTTGTTTAGTATGCCGATTTTTCTTTTTACATCGTCTCACTTTTTTTCATCCCAAATTCTGTGTGCGCTGCCTCTTATAATGAAGGACATCAGCAAGTACCAGCTAGGATGCTATTCAAAGCAGCGTCGGAACTCGCATAAAACCATATGGCTCCAATGTTGAACATTTCCTCCATTCGTTATGGCTATACCGAGTAACATCTACATCACCAAATCATTCGGAAACCACCACCGCTCCCATGGAATACAGTCGCGGCTAAACCTTTCGTGTTTTCCATGTATTATAATGAAACGACGGTTCCTATAAAAAAGGTAATCCTATTGTTTTCTTGCGCAGAACTGCCCAGTTATATAATACTTGAATATGCTGCAGTGTGTTCTGACTGTTTTCATTACTCGCAGTCTTCTAAACGGAGATGGTAGACTCCATACGTGACCAAAAATAGGGGAGCAGCCCGAAGACATTCTCCGCAACCAGAAGTGTTCGGCATTTAAATTGAAGTTTAGAGCAGCAAATGTATACCCGCACATTTCGGAGAAAAATCGGAAACTGGCTTGCTTTGAAATTAAACTGAAGGTGCTTTTGCAGACAATCTAAAGGATGCAGGCCTTTGACAAGATTGTTGAAGAGTTCGCTTCGCTTGAAGGTCGATTCACTAAAGGCAAAGTAGAAGACCTAAAACTATTCTTGAAAAAACCACGTGCTCATTTACAGCATTCGGGAGCATAAGCAAAGTGGGTAAACGGCATCAGGGAACATTACTTGAGAGGTATTTGCGAACGGTAATTTGAAACGAATGTAGAGCGGGTAGACATATTTCACCGGTTGGGTAGACAAGTAAAATATACAACGCGCCCCATTATTGTTTTTTCTTTCTTCGCAGAGAAGACGTAAATGTTTAGAAATGCCTCGAAACAGAAAGCATTTCGAACGTTATGTTAGAGTACTTCTCACCTAGGTTAAGAAATATTAGAAAGGTAATATGGGCCACTGCTACAAATAAAAAGCCTGAGTGTCAAGTGCACCTCAATTATGCTGATAAACGTTCAACAATTTGGTGTAGCTTGGGATGACATAAAAAGTCAGTTATAAAATGTGTACTGCTTTTTCAAGTGAGAGAGACGAACTCTTACATGATGTCGCGGAAGCCTTGCAACCCGAACAAAGTGCAGGCCGCCATCAAGAAAGGTGCTTAAGCTGCTAGCAATTCAAAGCTACCGGTTCAAAGCCACTGGTTCCTGCTTTTTCCTAAGAGTACTCACAATCAAGCCAAGTCAAAATCATCGTCGTCTGAGACTAACGCTCGACGTCCTGTGGACGGAAATGATCTCAAATATGAAGAAGTATTGACAAATATGTATTTACGTAGTTGTCATGTGAATGTATGGCCTACATTGAACATAACTTCTGATATTGAGTATTTATTCATTCAACTATATTTGACAGATCTTTTATGAAAACTATAACTTGGTAAACCTGTGCTCGGGAAGGTGTTGTTTGCCCAGTTACAGTTCAGATTTCACGAACAGGTCTTAAGCCATAGCGGAGGTTTTCGCGCTTTAGTAAACAATGGTAAACAGTGATATCGCGTCAGGATTTAGATTTTTCACTGCTGATTTCGGTATGGTTTGCAAACATTTTGACTGTAACTTTATTGGAGTTTGCTGCTAGCCTCCTGTTGATCGCACTGAAACCTTTTTTTTAGCTGTTGTTCTTTCTTTATGCAGAACAATATTTTCGACGTGATTCTAAGTGTACATTTGAATGTAAACCTGCGCTCCGATATCAGCATGGCAAAAATCTCAATTTCACTGCTCTCGCCAAGTGGCTGTGGTTGTTCCATCATGAGGTGGTGGTGTTGGGAAACACTTGTGAACGATGCAATCAATGCTCTTGTATTGCTAATTCGGACTCGCAAATATTCACACTACTCGAGGACAGAAAAGAATGGTTAAATAGTTTTTACAACATAAATAAAATAATTCGAAACAAGCAAAAGGAAATGCTTACGGCATGATTGAACCATTGTTTAGATGAAATAGGCCCAGCTTTAACCCAGAGCAGTTTCCTGTAGGCCCTCATTCTCCAACTAGGCCGGAGGCAGCAACGAATAAGAAAACTGGCTCTTCTCAGCAATCAGTGATTACGAGAAAATATTCACTGGAGAATGTGCACTTTACTTGTGCATTTCTGTGTTACCGGAAGCCAACACAGAATACTGTACGCGAGCATTGACAGGTGAAGACAATAAGCTAGACACTTAGTATCGAGAGAGGCAATGGGATTCATCGCTTAGGAAAAAAAATGCGATAAAAGCATACGTTGGTAGGCCTTGTAGTACATGGTTTTTTACTTTTAAGTCTGAAAATATGACTCCAAAATATTGACATTCTTTCTTTGCATGTGAGGATTTTCAGCTTCGGAGACACGAACGTTCTTCCTTCCGACACAGTTACACAACTGATTTCTCGGGATTCAGTCACCTACGACTCCTGACAGCGTAAACTTCCCTTATTATCATGTAACCGACTTTTTTATAACTATTGCCATATTTACGAACATTCTGAATATTTCGTTAACATTTAATATTAGGTCGTTATTGTAAAGAGGCAAGCCGATAGGTGTTAACACTGTTCCCTGGGGTATGTCCGACATAAAACCGGAAGGTGCTAATAGTATTCCATGGGGTACGCCCGACATTGCTTTAATATGCTGCAATAAGTGAGGTTCGTTTTGAACGTACAGTTTTTGCCAAAAGTGCAGAACCCAGGATGTATGCTTCGGAGTCAGTTTGTGTGGCTTGTAACGTGTTTCCAGTATTCGTTTTGAATGTACAGTTTTTGCCAAAAGTGCAGAGCCCAGGAGGTATGCTTCGAAGTCAGTTTGTGTGGCTTGTAACGTGTTTCCAGTATTCGTTTTGAACGTACAGTTTTTGCCAAAAGTGCAGAGCCCAGGATGTATGCTTCGGAGTCAGTTTGTGTGGCTTGTAACGTGTTTCCAGTATTCGTTTTGAAAGTACAGTTTTTGCCAAAAGTGCAGAGCCCAGGAGGTATCCTTCGGAGTCAGTTTGTGTGGCTTGTAATGTGTTTCCAGTCTTCCGAATCTCTTGATGCTAAGGTGTTTTGTCCTACCCCCTCTAATGAGAAGGACCTCCGCTAATGCTAAATCAGTGCAACTATACGGCCCAGAAGTAGATCTCCTGGGCTGTGCACTTTTGACAACGGCTGTACCATTAGCTGTCAGAAAGATATTTTATCCAGTTTCTTACCTTAATATCGCCAAGAAAAGCGTGGAGCTTAAACATCGGTTGCGCGTGTGATACGCGATGAAACGCTGTTGATAAGGCAAGGTATAGTGTCATTCAACACAAACTGATCGAGTCTGCGTGAAGGCCGATCTTGGATTTCAGTTTAAGAGCGAGCTGGAGCTTTACAAAGTGAACCTAAATCCTGAAGCCTAGCAGAAACGGATGAAAGCCTCAGTGCTCTGGGCATTGAGATTGTCGATGTTTCAAAAAATGCGAGCAGCTGATGGACCTTTTCACTCAAAATAGGACGTCACCTGGACGCAGAGCACGTAGTGTCACAGCTGATACCAGTAGGGGTGGTGCTCTGGTTTCCGTTAACTACCCAGGTGGCGGCATACCACATACTTGACACTTACACGAACCAAGGGGTGACATTGGGTTGTGTACTGTGGTCATTCAGCCAACGAATTAGTGCAGTCTGTTGCAGAGTGTATATCAGAAGTATGCTCAAAAGAACTTAGACACTGTGTGGGCTACAATGTGTGACTGGAGTCTGTGCTGCCACGCCCCTACTGATCGATCTTGTTCTGCATTGTTGGTGTCCTGTTGCGGATGTTAGAAGCCCATCGTCGTGGAGTATCTACAGTGTCATCATTGACGAGCTTTACGAACGAGGTGTCAGCTCCCAGTGCACAATGGGGGCCATCAGAGGACATTGAGGCCACACCGTTCAAGCTTCGAGCTGTCTCTCACCTCACGGCGAATAGCGTATTGCAGAGTCTGCAAGCGGAGCGACGAGGTAGAAGAGCTTTTAGACTCATGGCACGCGGGAAAGATTGGGCGCCATGTTGGAACGTCAAAAGCCAGACAGACGCATATTAAACTCAGTGAGAGGCGACCTGGTGTCTGCCCTGACTCTTTTATAGATGCGAAGTTCAGTGTAGAAATAATAATGTTTACGGTTTAAGAGCGAACGTTCTTGGGCGAGTCAGTCATAAATACTTTAGCGCTATTTTCCTTGCGCTGTTTTCGTCCTTGTATTTTTGCGCATTTCCGTTTCTTAAATGTGTTTACCATTTATTGCTGCTGCTGATCCTAAATCAGGTGACAAAGTATCACTTGACTGTGTCATCATGTTTCTGTAACGCATTCGGAGTCACACGAGACATTTTTGTCGCAAGATATCCCTATGATCCACTACTTTCTGCCAGTCATCCTGAAGCGCGTGACACTTTGTTAAGTAACTCCGTTTTGGCACGATCATTTTGCAACTCGACCTGAATCAGATGACAGTGTTACATCAGGTTGCAGCGATCAATAATCCCTGCAACATTAATCGAGTGGCTCTGCTCCCATATCATCACTGATATTGTAGGTAATAATGAATCAGCCAACTCTCCTTTGTCACTTGTCTCAGATGCGGCATCAGGTCTATTTGCAAGTAAAGTGAAATCCCGTGGCAGTCCTCATAAACGTCTAAGACGGCACATTATTCATGTGAAATTAAATTACACAAACCTCTCACGATACTAAATGAAATATTTGTAAGATTTACTTTTGTTCCTAATGACATATCGTGCCAACAAATGTCTAGTAAAGATCACGTGATATAACATCACCTACAGGGTTACGCTGTATGTTAGCATTACATTACTAACAGTTATATATAGATCTTGAGACGAGGTAAAGCTTACTCTGTCATGGAAGCGGTTAAGACGACGACATCCGACGATACTCTGCACGGATACACTCTGCGGACAATTTCTATGAACACTTTTAATTTTCGCGAAGCAAATAAGGTCTTCGCCCTAATAAACGCATCGGCGTATATTGCTACGAGTATACGCGGATCAACGAGGTACGTGCCTATCACGGCAGCGCTTAAATAAATCCTTGCAAGATTATATTGAGATACGGAGGCAAATGCCTGACTAGTAGTCAGGGATATTGATGACACCTGTGGCTGCGATCTGTCGAGAAAAAGCTGGGTGCATCTCTTGTTGTAGAAGAAGCCATAAAGCCGCGTCCCAGCAGCTTTGAGCATTGGCAAGAAAAAAAGCATAGCTTAATGGCAATATGATATATAATCATTCGCTGTCTCTCGTCTAGGTGTTACGTGACCGAACACGTGCTGACACTTGCTAATTTCTTTTGCTCCAGTCGCGTTGTCAATTTATTTATTTTTAAGAGCACCTTACTGGAACATTTTGATGGAAATTACTCGAGTATTCTGCCGATATATTTTTGTGTACTTTTCCCACGGAATCATCACTGAAGTCTTAAGTTGTAACATATCTTTTCACCACAATGTTACAGTTTTACACAAAATCTTAGAATTTGCAATAAAATCTTTTTTCTCTTGGGCTAAGTGCCCTTTTGCCAATATCCCAAGTGAGAATTATTGATATAAAAATCAGGCGAAACCAACCACAGCATAAATCAACAAGAGTATATTTCACTTCCAAAATTTAGGGCCTTTCTTTCTAGTACGATGAAAAGTGTTACACTGAGAAAAGCCCAAAAACAGTGATGAAGCGCCGCTTGGTTGGCCTGTTTGTGCATGATGACGGGGAAAATACGCGTGCACTAGAGCAGAAGTAGACAGGACGACGCGTCTTCCTACGTACTTCTCCTCGCAAACACTTTTTTAGCTGATTTTCCCGTATATTAAGAGTGAAGCTTTCCTTCTAACCTTCGTCAGCTATCTTATTATTTGCTCATATGGCCTGAAAAAGTACGAATGACCATATTGTGGCCTCTGGGTTGTGTGCAGACCCTGACTTGATTGATCAATGAATGTATAAACATGCTTACACAAGTAGTTTCTTAATCTAACGATGCCGACGCTTTCATCAATTCGCCCTGCTAGCTGCAGCAATCATATCATTAAAAGGAAAAAACGGAGTGATAGTGAATATCAACCTTCATATACTATATTCTCTCCATGCAGGAGGAGGCTTTAGACCTATTGACATATCTGGAAGCAAATAACTCGGCTCCCCTCATACAATGGGCGATATCTGTTACTATGAAGGCGCGGAGGTTCTCTCCTACAAGCCCTGGGCCTCAAAGTTTGGACTTGTTCCAGCCGTGTGAAACGACCACTCTCCAGGATGTGCCACCGTTTAGTGTGAGATCATTCAACCCTTTTCACCGACACATGCTGTTACAGTACAGCTGAATACATACAGTTAGATATCAAACCTCCTGTGTTGCTACGGTCATAATGGGAAAGAAAGTATTTAAACGTGACTTATTACATATGCAGTAGTGTAGAAATGTTCGCTGAGTGTACATCAGCCCCTCCGCTGATTAAATGTGATGGTGAAAGAATACTTATACAGAAAGCACGCAAGAAAATAAACATAATATTCAGCTCAAAGGGTACAAAGCAGCTCAAAGGATGAAAGATCATGCAAGGTCTGTTCATAAAACATTCTGCACGTCTGCTTCTTGCTTCAAGAACAGTAAAACCTGATTTCATCTCTGTATTTGCGAAATAGTCCAAGAAATTTTGCAATTTTTCTCAAGTTTTAGGACGGAATTAATTGCAGTAAACATTTGCTACGGCGACCAGGCGAAACCAAGGAACGTGCTTCTCAGGTTGTACTTCAGCTCGCGACTTCAGCACCGTTATGAACCCAACTTCGCTTAAAGAGCGAAGGAGCCTCAAGCCTCTCTATTCCTACCAACGCTGTCGTAGCAACATTTTATATACAACGTCTTGATTAAATTCGCCAATATAACCTTGCGTCACTCAATACTATCTCTCGCTACTATAGAAAGAATGCGTGCATGTCTTAGGGATCATCGTTTAGGCGCTGTGCGCGGTATTTGCAATACTCACGTCTATTCTGAGCAGCAAGATTACTAATGCGTGTGAGACGTAGCACAACAGAAACTCCTGCTATTTCAGCACGGTAAGCCCATGTGCTCATCTAAAATGCCATGGGGAAAAATCTGTCAATCTAAGTTGGTCAGCCAGACAAATGACAATGTGACAGGCACTCAGAAAACTGGTCATTGTTCTGTTGTTTCTGGAGACAAGGTTGTCGTCTTGATCATTCTTTTCACAGTAGATAAACCTTTTCTCTTGCCCTCAGTAGAAACAGAATATCTGGTTCTAAAGGGCGCAGTTTAAGGTTGATAAGTAAAATGATGAATTATGCAGTAGCGCCTCTAAGCCACAGACTAGATACTGAATTTTGTACAGGAGTATAATTGAAGGTGAGCCAAGGTAATTTTAAGGCCACAGCCCTCTAAAAATGCACTGTATTAGTTTAACTAAATTCAGCAGTCGCGAACAACCTTGCATTAATCCTTCTCAGGTGGACAGCGTGACAGAATGACAATAAAAATTCGAGATGATTCGCTGCAGCGATCACTGCTTGGCCCCACACTTCCTTTCGATAAGAATTTGCTGCGTTGCATTTTGCTCAGATAGTGCTTTCTTTGAGTTATTATATCCCTCTATAACGATGTCTTCTAGAGATACATGTGCTAGACATATTTCCGAGCCTGTGAACATACGGTTAGCGCTTTAGCACTCTTAATAATTGTTGTGCATTATAACCAGCAGGGGACCAAGTTCATTTGTACTTCAGCGCCACCAAGATCGCATAAATAGTCTGCCCAGTTAGGGAGATGGTTCTTTGGTATTAGGTGTGTGTACCGATAAGCTGTCGACAATAAACCCGTTCCCACCGGCGTATCGACTCCAACAATGGCGACGAGGCTACCACGAGCCTGCCGGCCCTGCCTCGAGCATGAAAATGCAGCAGCCGTCATGAACGCCGCCCAAGAATCAGCACCGTTCATCGGGCGTCTGTATGAATTCTGCACCACGACAGGTAACACGCCTATCTACCTTGAGCAATTTGAGACCTTCGCGAGAGTGAATAAGCTGGACGAGAAAAGCAAGGGGGACTTGCTTATCACTGTACTGGGTGACGGCGCATATACCACTGTGGAAATTTTGTTGTTCCCGGACGCTCCCCAAAAGAAGACTTATCAAGATATCAAACAGGCGCTTCTGAACCATTACGCGCCGAAACGTTCGGTAGTCATAGAGCGGTATAATTTCCATAAACGCACACAGGGACCCCGGGAGACAGTTGATGTTTTCATCATAGAACTGAAGCGGTTGACGCCAAACTGCTCGTTTGGACCTTTTTTGTCTGAGGTACTCAGGCACCAGCTTGTCGTGGGTGTGCGAAGCGAGGCTATTCGGTGCAAACTTCTGGCCGCTGAAGACGACAAGGGCTTAACGTGGGATAAAGCGTGCGTTATCGCCACGTATATGGAAGCCGCTTAGAGCCACAGGAGAGAAATGCTGCCAGGACCCAGCGTGACACGAGAACCGGAGGAGGAGGCCAGGTGGCAACGTGGCGACAGTGCAGAGACTATGCAGTCGGCCAACCACAATCGGCGATGTGGGACGCCGTGCGCAATTACAGTATCCACTGACAACGACAGGATACCGTCGTTATTTTGTTGGGGGGGGGGGGTCACCACAAACCTCAGGACTGTAGGTACGCCAAGGAAAGCTGCTATAATTGCTCTCGGAGAGGACATTTGGTTAGCATGTCTGCTACAAGGCAGAGCAATTGCACTGGGGAGGAGGTGTATAGTTTGGAAATGTACGCGCGAGGAGAAAACATTCATTCGTACAAAACTGGCATAAACGTAAACGGGAAAACCATTGCTATGGAAATATACAGGCTCCGCGGTCTCCATTCTTCCTGCAGATGAATTTGTGAAACATTTTGGACATCTGCCATATCAGCGTGTGCCATTTCGATTACGAATATAAAACAGCTCAAAAGTGCAATTGAAGGACAGGGTCAATGTACCTGTAACTCACAAGGGCCCTTCTTTTAGACTGCCGCTAGTGGTAGCTGCAAATAAACAAGGGCGCGCGGTACCAGCGTTGCTTGGCCGAGACTGGTTGAGTCACAATCGCCGAAACTGGTCACACGTCTTCCGAGTCAACGCAATAACTAAACAGGAAGGGCTGTGCAGAAGTACAAAGACATATTCACGTAGAAGAACGGCTGATTGGGCGAGTTGGTGAACCATGATGGACAGCAATATACGTGCGCAAAAAGACGAGACAAAGAGGAGAAGTGGACAACGACGGCACGTGAATATGTAGACAACGACTCTGCGCCGTCGTTCTCCGCATATTCACGTGCCTAATGGGAACTATAAAAGGATTCGTGGGCTCTATTGTTTTGAAGCAAGGAGCACAACCTGTATTCTGTAAAGCCAGACCAGTGCCGTACGCCCTGAAAGACAAAGTTGAAAAAGAGTTGAAGGAATTGGAAGCGGCAGGTGTGTTGTACCCGGTACGCAAAAGCCTATGGACAAAGCCTGTTGTAGCAGTTCTGTAGAGTGACGGAGAATCGGTTGGGCTATGTGGTGAATATCATGTATCCCTAAACCCGTGTATAACTGTAGCTCATTACTAGCTGCCGTTGCCGTAAGATGCGTTTGCGTCATTGCGGGAGGGACTTGTGTCAGTTAACTGGCCTTGTCGAAGACCTACTTGCAACTTGAAATGAATAGCCTTTCGCAAGAGTTGCTAATGATAAACATGTACTTCCGACTTTTTTGC
The DNA here is from genome assembly GCA_023969395.1 of Amblyomma maculatum. NCBI lineage: Eukaryota > Metazoa > Arthropoda > Arachnida > Ixodida > Ixodidae > Amblyomma > Amblyomma maculatum. Next base: position 73,785 of record JAJIZL010026319.1, read on the forward strand.
TTGACGCGTTTACCGTTTGGTGTCAAGAGCGCCCCTGCAATTTTCAACCTGTAATGGATCGGATATTAATTTGCTTGGAGGGCACATTGTGCTATCTCAATTATGTTCTCTTAACAGGAAAGACCGAACACGAGTGCCTGAGATGTACTGAACAGGTGCTCCAGAGACTACGAACGCATGGCATACGCGCCAACGCCGATAAATGTCAATTTCTGAAACACCACGTCCACTACCTAGGTCACGAAATCGATGCAGCCGGCATTCATCTCACGAAAGATAAAGTAGAAACCTTATTGAAGGCCCCAACCTCGACTAGCGTCTCCGAGCTAAAGGCTTTCCTAGGACTGGTGAATTTTTACGCTAGGTTCCTTTCTCAAACAGCAACGATCTATAAGCTGCAGAGAAAAGATTGTTTGTGGGGGGGGGGGGGGGGATAAAAGAGTGCGAGCAGATTTCAGATTACTTCTAAGCAAGGAGTCAGTGCTAGCTTTGTACGATGGAAACAAACCGCTCCACCGGAGGTGTGACGAATCGGCCGTTAGCCTCGGAGCGGTGCTCGCCCATACTGAGTGTCACGACGAGAGCCCGATCGCTTTCGCGTCTCGCACGCTTGCAGCGACCGAATGAAACTAGCGTCAAATTAGCGCGAAGCTTTAGCTATAATATTTGGCATTAAAAGGTTTCACAAGTACTTGCTCGGTAGCCAGTTCGAAATAGTGACTGATCATCAGGGCTGATGCAATGTTTGATCCGAGGGGACGCGGCAGTCTAGTAGCGATTGCAAGAATGCAGTAATGGAAAAATTTCTTGGCCTCTTATCAGTATGTGATCAAATACAAGGAGGGCAACAAGCAGGTCACGCAGATGGTCTGTCAAGCCTTCCGTTGGAAACAACTGCTGGCGACAAACAAAAAAATAAAACTTTTCTCGCCACTATCGTAGGTTCTCTTCAGAAGCCGAAGAAGTAGCTGAAGGAACAAGCAAGGATGAGGTTTTGAGAGGAGTAGTCGACATGACGTGACGGGGTTGGCCACAAGAAACGGAACAGCAATACCGCTCTTATTTTAACAGTCACGACAGCCCTAAGGCCAAGTGTTCTTTCTTTAATGACTGATAGCGACTCAGGAAGGACAGAAATAAAAATGCTGACCCGAAGTTGGATTTGGTGGCCAAATATTGATACAGATTTGCAGGACATAGTACGAACATGTGAAGTCTGTCAAAGTGTGCGGAATTCTGCGCAGTCAGTACCGATTCAACCTTGACCAAGAGCTGCAAATTCTTGGTAGAGGTTTCATTTGGATTTTGCGCAGGTAGAAGGGAAATCATTGCTGCTGCTTGTAGACGACTACTCTAAATGACTCGAAAAAAAAGTAATGCAAGGCACATCAGCCTTGGCCATGGCGGAGGCTGTAAGGAGCAGTTTTGCGACGTAGGGCCTACCCAATGCTGTGGTGACAAAGGGCCACAGTTCAGATCCAATGACTTTCAACACTATTTACAGCAAAGTGGTATAAAGTAAATTTTCACGCCACCATCTCACGTCGTCTCCCCTTCTTTTTTGTACGTGTATTTTTAGCGCAGTAACCCCTTTGTGAAAATGAATATCACCCTCAAACCCTCAATTCAACAGTGCAGTGGAAATACTTGTGCAGACAACAAAGAGAAGTATCAAAGTTGCAGCTTGAAGATGAAAGAGCCGGCCGAAGGTGCTCCTTAAAGTATCGCGTTGATAATTTCCTATTTTCACACAGGACAACGCCTCATTCATTCACAGAATCAGCGCTATACGAATTGTTTCTCGGACAAAAAATTCGAACCAGACTGTCCGTGCTGAAACCATGCAAAATGACAGTGTGGAAAAGCAGAAGTCAGAAAAACAAGCTCACTGCAGATGCCGAAGGAGAAACAGCCGCAAGTTCGCGCCATGCGAAGAGGTATATTACCCAGAAATGTGGCGCAACAAACACAAACACAAGCAAAGAGACACAACACGCGCGCACACTACCAACTGTAATATGGATCTCAACACACTTCCTCTTCACCACTCCTCTTCTTCTACACTCAAGTACATCTTGTCATTTTCCTCTTCTTTGCCAAGGGGATATTGGCACTTTCTTCCCCGCAGAACATAAACATCGTCCAAGCATGGCAGTCACCAATTCTACACTCACTTGCTTCTCACCTCTGATTTGCCTAGAAACTAATACCACGCTGGACAGTCACAAAGACCACCACATAGTCACATAGTAAAACACTAATAACCACCACCACAAATGTGCAGTGGGACATGTCCTATCCACAACACATCACTTGTGAAGTCCCTATGTATTGAAAAACTATAACCTGCCAAAATTTCCATTCAAAAAACATCACTTGTGAAGACCCTATGTAATGAAAAAACTGTAACCTGCCAACATGTCTACGAAGCAACGAAGTCCATGTACTTAAGGGAAAAAGAATCTTTAAACTACCATGGCCACAATATGTGAGAGGTGTCTAAGAATAACAGGTTTAGGCCCGATAATAAACTCGATTCTTTGCAGTACTCAAGAAGATTGCTCAATAAAAGTAAATTCTTTTCAACGTAAACTCAGCGAAGCTTCACTAATACATCTGTCTTCTTTCTTCTGTATCCAGAACGCCTCTAAAATTTCTCGCGCCATCTTATCCCGACTCTTCCCTAAAATATTAAGCCTGCTAAACAATGGCTCACACTTGCACTTCTGACAGTGCAGGGGTAAATTTGACCCCTTCTCATTTTCTATGGACTTCTCGTGATCCCCCTCAATCCGTTATTTTGGAGAGGTATATGTCGGCACCCTTCGCAACGAAAGGGTGAACTGGTGGCCTAAACATTTTTACGGGGGTGTCAAAACTGACTTTCCTGGTTCTGGTAGGCGGAGCTCTTTGGTTTTGTCATGCAGATCACATAAGATGTAAAGTGGAACCGTCAAGGGTTCCCTGGTCCGAGATGCCGCGCTGTCTGCGAACGCAGAGCCTCAAAGCGAGACGGTACCCAAAATTTCACAGAGTGAAGGTACATTAGACATCGGCACGTCCGTACCGTCGTCGGTGCCATCGGAAGATAGATCAGTAAATAAACAGACTTCCTCACAGCAACCAGTAAGACCAGGGCCCCTGCGGCGATCCACAAGGACCCGGTGAGTGCCCGAAAGTTATGGGTACCAATTATTGCTTGATAGCGATCCAAGATAAAGGGAGTAAACGTGTTGCGTATTATAACCAGCAGGGGGCCACGGTCATCTGTACCTCAGCGCCACCACAATGATATAAATAGCCAGCCCAGGTAGGGGAGACTGTTCTTTGGTGTTCCGTGTGTGTACCGGCAAGCCATAGGCAATAAACCCGTTCCCACCGGCGTCTCGACACTAACAATAATGAATCTCTAATTGAGCCTACGTATTCCCAAAGTATCCAATGTGTCGTTCAATTCTGCACATCGACACAAACATAATAGAATCGCTATATGAATCAGCGCTGTGACTTAGGTTGCTACAAATGCCTCTTCGCCCTAATATGGGGCACTGCGAATCCTCTTACTTCCAAAGGAGAGCAATGCCTGAGCGTCGGCTTTGACTACATTGCATGCATCGGCCCAAATACGTTTTCTAATTTTTGTTAACCTAGAAGGGGGAAGGGTTGTGTATTGACGAAAGATAGATGGCGTTATAGAGAACATTATCGCGCCACTTTTATATGTACAGATGAAATCATCAAACATCCAATGCTTGGAAGTTAAGCTTAACTGCGACTACAGAGCGCGGCTTCGGCCAGAAGTGGGTGACGGTACAGCCTGCGCCTAAATCGCCGATGGCGCTGCACTTCGAAGTTCAATTTTATGCCACGAAGCAAGTTCCGTTCTTAACCACAGTGCTCATTCTGCTACCTAAGAACTCCACCCAAAAATGTGGCCTCAGCACCGCACACTCAAAAAAAACTCCACACACGCGTTCGCTGTAGAACTCGAGGCGCTCTTTGTGCCTCAGAGCCTTTTTGATGTAACTTTCTCTTTGTGCGTCATGAATATTTGGAAAACTCGTAATGTCGCCTTTTGCACTCCGTTAGATATAGGTATTTGAAGAAATTTGATGCCATTTCCTGGAAAACTTTTCCTGAGTGGAAACGTTTACGATCCGCATCTCTCGTATACGCGCTGTTGATCCCTTAAAATATGTACCAACTAGCTCAACTCTCCGTTTTAATGTACCCTGCCATACCAGCTCGAAGCTAAATAAATTATCGGCGCACTCGATTGTTGGTCAAGTCTAAAGTGTGGTGATTTCAAGCTATCGAAGATGTACAATTTTCATATCGTCGCGCTGCAGTGATCGTCCACAGAATGGACACGCACACACACCGCTACAAACAACAGCAAAAGGCACACCGGCCGTCAAAGCAGACTGTCGTGCTGGATTCGGACAGTGAGAACGAGGGAGACGCAAATACACAGTCCGTACACCTCATCTGTATTCATTTGACTGTCAGCACAGCCCCCTGGCGCAGAAACACCGTCGCAGTGCTAATTAACGAGTGCCAGAGCATAGCTGCTGGTACGGCTGGGGTCACGAGATGTGGATGATATACTGTAAGAGGGCAGGCGCGATCTTGCAGGTAACCTGCGACTTGGCACAGCATACGATGCGGGTGCACAGGGCCAGATAAATTATTTTCTCAGAGCCCAATTTGATGAGAAGGCATCTAGAGCAGCCCAAAGGACCCTGGTAAGGGGTTGGTGAAATAACGGCTGTTGTAATGTTCCTCTGAGAGCTATTCACGCATGCATTCAGGAGGCACAGGACCAGATCTGCGATACACGCTGTTTAGTGGAAAGTGAGGCTTACGGCTACGAAAATGTAAAACAGGGATCTTGTGCTAGCTTTAACACCCCAAAGCCACTCAGGCTATGAGAGGCGCCGCAGCTGAGGGCAACGAAGTATCAACCACCTATAGTGTTTAACATGCACTCACATCGCACAGCACAATGGCGCCTGGCGTTTTGTCAGCATCGAAAACTGCATTTCATTCCGCATCCTTGAGAACAGCAGGCAGTAGACTGCTGTTTTGCAGCAGAATGAGTTATATGCAAATGTAACGTATGGCAGGGTGACGCCCAAGTCACGGTGGTTAGGAGAGATATACATGCAGAACAAATCAGTCACAGTGCAGCTGAGACGCTGAGTAGGGCCCTTAGTATGTGCATTGAGCACATGCGAAGAATATTGTCCACAATAGCTGAAAGGGAGGTGCGGCCGCATCCAGTGAACATATATTATACTGAGGCATGCAAAAGGAAAGAAAAATAAAGAGCCTCTGCCCATGCCACACTGCAGTAAATGGGATTGCTTGTTGAGAATGAGGTCATCAGCGGCCGCACAATGGGGAAAGCACACGTCCTCTCGTACAGGCTGGTATAGCCGGTGTCTATTGGAAACCATCGGCTGTCAGGATTGCTTACAAGAAACGACTAGATAAGGCCCCATTCGACACGGTGCATTAGTTCCCTGAGTGTAGGAGACCACAAAAAGGTCAGCTGGAAAAGTTGCAGAATCCATGCGGTGCTAGCACTCATCCAGGAACCAAAATATCGGCTGACTAAGCGGTACAGGTCAGGCCAGTATAACTAACGACGAATGCAGTCTTACGTGCGCTTTGGGCCACACACTCAGAAATCAGGATTTTCTACTTCCTGGAGCCCGGCAGCGCGTAGGCTCATGGGGAGGACGAGCGAAGGTCAGAATCAGCGGGTGAAGTTTTCGTCGGTATAAAATGTCGTTAATGAGAGTGAGTCACTCAGTGGTAGATCGATGGGTTGGGGCTATCATTACGCTTTGATGGTGCAGAAGAGGTGAACATTCAGACGCTTTTCTCCGCCGTTAGTTGTTTAAAGGGAAGCGAGAACAAGCCAACGGCGCATGCACCCTAGGGAGCATCAGCCCGCGAAAGAGTGGAGCGAGAGAGGCAGTCACTATACTTATATAGCCGCTGAGAGTTACAGACCACAGCGCAGTCTTATGTTTAGAGTCGTATCGCCCTACGTGGGAGATCAACCGTAGAGGCGTTCAGAGAAGAAAGAAAAACAGTTCGTAATGATCCGCGATAAGTGATAGGCCTTTTGTGTAGATAACGTAGAATATTTGACGAGCACTCTAGTTTGGTGACGAAGTAATTTTTCTCCGAGTGGGACAGGAGGCGGCTAGCATAGGCGAGCACACGATCCGTCATCGGAATGACGCTGGAAAACAATGGTCTTGATCACGTAGCCACAGGAATCAGTATGTACATCAGTAGATTCCGCTATATCAAAATGGGCCAAGACAGGAGAGCGGAGGGAGAGGTAAACTCTTATAATTTAGACAAATGCTTTTCCTTGGAGGATCCCCTAATGAAAATGGCATATTTAAGCTCAGTGGGCATCTCAGCAATGTTGTAAAACTTTCACCTAACAGCTACGGAGGTACAAACGAGCAACGCCAAAAAACTTAAGACGTGTTTATTTAAACGGGACCCTGACAAGTCCTTCAATGCTCTATGTTTCGTGGATCAGGAAGTATATTATGCTAACCAAGTGCGAAACTGCATTTACCAGAGTTCAGCTGTATTCCTGCATGGTGGAAATGTGAAACAATTTAGGAGATAAGTGCGATATTAGATATTAGATAAGTGCGATATTAACGTCGGTGAAACCATAATAATGAAACCTAAATAGCACAGACAAGTAGACCATTTAAATCTTTGCAATAGAGAGTCATAATGTCGCCTAAATAGCACAGACAAGTAGACCATTTAAATCTTTGCAATAGAGAGTCCATCATTGCTTCGAATGTAACACTAAATAACAAAGCGAGGGAAATCTCGCGCAGGTTTTAATATGCTTTCTTCAGATAATTGTCTCCTGGTCTTAGCATTGAGGACAGAGAAAGATTAGGGGCTTGGCAGAGATTCAACGAGAACACAGGCAACCGGAAGCAGATAAATGTTATGCAACCAAATGTGTTTTTGTTGCGAAAGCAACACTACGCTCCTATGACGTCACGCGAGGAGCCGCGTGACGTCATAGGCAACAGCTGTTGTGTCGCAGCTGCCGTCGCGGGCGCGCTCGGCCGCGCGCTCCGCCGGCGCCGAAATAACGTCATAACTATAGCCGGCGCCAGCTGCGCAGTGCTCTATCCTTTGGCTGTGAGGAGAAAAGGTTGGTTTCGTATGTGGGGTTTAACATCCCATAGCAGCTCAGGCTATGGTATACGCTGTAGTGGAGGACTTCGACATTTTCGACCACTTGGGATTCACAGCACACGGGCGCCTTCCTTTTCGCCTCCATCGAAAAGCGGCCGCTTAAGCCGGGAATCGATCCCGCATCCTTGGGAACAGTAGTCGAGCGCCGTAACAACTGTGCCACCCCGATGGGCGGAGAAAAGGTGTGTGTGTGTGTG
>JAJIZL010026319.1:81638-107102 GCA_023969395.1 Amblyomma maculatum
GTGTGTGTGTGTGTGTGTGTGTGTGTGTGTGTGTGTGGCTACGAGCGCGCGGCCAGAATCGACCAAATAAGGGGGAGAGCCCGGCTGCTGCTCAGCGGCGCAGAAGAGCAGAGAAGTTAAACTCATCCGATCCCTAGGTCGTCGAATGGCTGGTGGCTGCCTATAATAAAAGCAATGAGAGTAAGACAGCTAAGCGTGCTACCACAAGCTAATCCTAAGCGTAGCCATGCAGCTGGTTGCTTTCGCAGCTCAACTGGGTTTAAACGGAGCTAAACCACTGCCAATTTTTTTCTGACTCTCGAGCATTTCTCTGCTGTGCCGTTACGTCAATCTGCCCTTCTGGATCTCCACGAAATTCCTGAAAATTAGGAGTCCGCGTGAGCGGTTCCTACGGCTTGTAAATACCACTCAAACATATAATGTGCGAAGCAGCCACCGGGCTTTGGCTGTGAAAGTTGACCATTAATGGAAGTTCAATACAAGTGTTCTCTATAACACTGGCTGAATGCATGCTACCGTTCTCTGCGCCTTTTAAGGGTCGAAATGTGTAAAAAATTAAAGGGGATATCGCGTTCAACCCTGTTCAATTTTTCCTCCCAAAAACTTACTTTGAACAAACGCGCAAGTATGACCGCAGAAGGACTCAAACAAAAATGATACAAAAGCGGACTTATAGCTATATTTTCTTTATCATATGTACGTTTTTGTGCAGAAACTAAATAGTAGCATGGCGCATACTATATATCATGCATGCATACCAATAATTTTTACTTTAATTCTCGCATCTGGAGATACAACATTCTTATTAATAAAGTCTGTCCGAATAGATTTATGGGGTACTAACGCAGATTACTTTGTGTCTAATCCGTCTTATCCCCAATAACATCAGATGAGTTCATGTTGAGCTTGGGCTCTTTGGTTGGGTCCCGTGTTCTTTATTTCGAGGGGGTTGGGAGGAGGAATTATTAGCGAGGTGAGACAGACATTTTTGCGCAGGGCCTGATATAATTAGCGTGGCCAATATCCGAACCCAAAATTTTATTCGTCGTCGCAACCCGACACACTTTGTTGTAAGACCCAAAGTATGGGCTAAAGCACCGACCGGAGTGTGGAAACAACGAATTTAACTAGCTCAAGGGCAACTTTATAATTTTATGTATATTCCTATTATATCCTTATTAGGAAAAAATATTTTACTGTATTTTACAAAGAACACATCCCATTTCATCCCGCATTGCTTTTAGGCCAAGAAGCACTTGTTGAATTTTCACTTGTTTACGGATTTTTAAAGGAAGCCAATGTTTTAAACCAAATCTGAGCATCATTACTGTAGCCACTTGATCGTCTAACCTTGCGGTTGGCGCATAATAGCCACAGTTGCTTATGAGCTATAAAACTCCATATAACTAACTATTAGTCCCTAGAGTGATTACATAGCAGCTGTGCTTGAAAATCTATTTTGCAGAGGTACTTTTACGAAACACCCAAGACCGCAGCACAATTTGTTCGCTTTAAGATTTATGACGCAACGGCGTTACCGGCCTTTGGCAAACGCCTCCTTTTGACATTACTCGTGCGCAAGGAGCTCTTCACTACTCGCTATGTTCCAACCTTTTAGTATGGCTTTGTTAACGATCTAAAACGTATGCATTAGCACAAAATTGTAAGCTGACCTGTTACATGACTCATGAGCCGACATGTACGTATATAACTTCACACATTAACCAAACCATACAAGGTTCCCTGGGTATCCAAAGAGTAGTTTGTGCGACTCAGGCCGAGAGGGTGCGGAAGGTGGGTTCCTGTCTCAAATGAGGAGCTAGAGTAAGCTCCGCTTGCCAAATCAGCCATTGAATGCTGTCTTGTAAAACTGCGCAATCTGCCGACAAACACATGCACGGGCACGTGGTCAGATAGACTACGTGCCACAAGCATGCTGAGTTCGATCCCTTGCAACACATACTCCTAAACGTCAGCACTCACGCCGGATTTTGCTACATACGGGGCGTTTATTCATGCCGCTTTATTGAACAGTTGCCAATTTGCACCTGTGCCTTCGGCAGTTCTGTTCTGCCCGGTTTCCATAAAGTAATGGTGTCTGGTACATCGATCAACCAGCTGTCCCTTCTGAAAAATTATGATAATACGACTTGCGCGAGGATTGCACTGTTGGGAATTCATGGGAAATATATTTATTTCCTATGGTAATGAGGTTACATTGTGCGAAGTGTGTTTTATTTGTGGTTTATACATTTACGAATTCTTCCAGACTTATGTGTTCCTTTTCCTTTATTTTCTGAAGGTGTGCGAAAACAACATCACCGGCCAGTACCGATACCGGCAGGATATTATGTCTGGTTATTTTACCAACACAACACATGTCCTAACCTTTGACACTGAGCAAGCTCTCAAGGCTAAGGTAGGTTCAAGTCAAGCTTATGTCAATACGCTCACATGCAGAACCGCTATACGTTTTCTTGCAAATAATAGTATTCCGTCTCCCGGCGAAAAGCAGGAGATTTTTACCTAACGAGTTTATCTTCGACCTGGGTAAAGGAATATGCCGGTAGCTTACACGTCTTGCGAGATTTACGTTCAAGCAACTGAAAATTGGCAACTATGTATTGAACTAAAGTTGCGGATTGTGCATCCTTCTCTCAGGAATTAAATTGCAAATGTTACAACTATATGTTCCTTTTTTAGATAATCTTTCATAGCTGCTGTTTTCATTTAGAATATAGCGGTGAACATATTTAATGGCCCCGAGCAAATGTTTAGATAATTTGTCAAATCATGAATATTACGTCGAGTATCGCAAGGTGTGAGCCCATCATGGAAACCATGGGAGCGGCTGCAAAAATGCCTTCTCTTTAGTTGCATTCCATTGATTGGCCGGTATTTTGTTCGTCTTTTTGTATTCCACGGAGTGGTCTGAAATACAGGATTTCAGAAGAATCAGAACACATGCAACAAGTTCTGAGGGAGATGAACGAAATGACGAAGGCATCAAGGATAGCTACGACTGCGGCAGACAGGCCTCCTTGAGCAGCACGCACTCCTTTTTGTCTTTGAAATTCAACTTGGAGGCTCGTTTGCTGCTGTCAGCAGCTTCCAAAAAGCAGCACTGTGATAATGCCTGAATTTCCCTTTCCGGTGTTGCTCGAACAAGAAAGGGACCGGTGACTTACCGCTTTGCGATTTATTATTTTTCACTAAAATCCCCGTGCTCCGCGGCTGGCTGTCGACAAGGCTGATGCAATATACACATGAACTCTGAATTTGCGTTGGAATGGTAGGGCAGCTGCAACCGCGACACTCGTTGGCTGATAAGGTGCAGATGGTTCTCGCTTGCGTGTAAAAACGAATGGCAATGCTTGCATCGCCTAAAGACTCTACGCCTCCGAGAATCTTGGCCGCCTGGTTCCGTCACATACGATATTCGCTAAAAGGCACAAACTTCTCCGGGCGACAGAACCTGTGTGTTATTCAAGGAAGGCAAAGAGAGTTATCCTCAGTGAAGAATTCTGGATATATATCCTCGCCTAGGTTTGCGCATACCCCGCAGCCAGCATCCGTGAAAGCGTCGAAGCCTTTAAATCCTTCGGCTATTTAGTTTAGAGAGCAGTCACAAAGCTTGTTTTTAATCTTTACCACAAATCTCTGCATCAGGAACTCACTGAAGACGACTATAAAAGCTAATGAATCCATCAGCTGAGCGTTGATGAAATGTCATGAAGACTAAGATTTCTTTAGAAACGTTCGTGGATGGGCAAGGCCACTTCTGCCATATAGGGGAAGTGTATTTACACAACGCCCGCTACTGGTTTGAGCCGAGCCCGCACTGGCTCCGTGAACACCACCCACCAAATCAGGTGGTAATGAACGTCTGGTATGGCATTTATTCGGATCGAGTAGTGGGGCCGTACTTTGTTTAAGAAAATGTAACAGCAGTCATACACAAAAAAAGATTCTAAATGGTGTAGGACGATTTTTATCTGAGCTGTTTGTTCACGCAAAAGAAGACATCAGCACACGAGGATGACTAACAAAGGATCTTTAATCAAGGGGGAAACGATTATGACGGGAAAATGGAGAAAGAGTGCTGTTCGGTAGCACGAAGCGTCGGCGTAATAGCGGCGTCGCCGTTACTCGCGTCGGCAGCGGAAGATCTTCTTTTGTTCTCCGTATAGTGAACTCACCTCCAAAGGCTGCTGCATTTAGTTTCTCCTACGGGCACTTGGATACCTTTCTTGTGCGTAAGTACGACCCGGCAACGTCAACATGCCTTATACGGCAATGGAGAGCAGTACCAACGGCTTGCTGAGTGCCGTGCCCAGGTTGTCGTCGATTTCTTCTAGTCGTTCGCCCGGACGCAGTCGTGGGGCGGCGATGGCGAAGCCGCGCAGGCCGACGCGTCTATACTGGCAGTGACGCCGAATGTAGCCGGTCTCACCGCAGTGGAAGCATAATGAGCAGTTCGCAATCCTCCGGGCGTCGCACTAGCTGGGGATTGGGTGTCGTTCATGAGCTTGGAGGGCGGGGGCCGCAGGGCGTCGTTCAGCAGCGCTTTGTTCGTGACGAGAGCCAATTGGTCAGCCTCGTTTGAATGCAGCATGGCTAACGCGCCCGGAGCTTCAGAGCATCGTCCCAGTTGTTGAAGTGTAAGAGACCGACGGGCGCAACAGATTAGCGTGTGCCCCTATGGAACGCTGTGGCGAACGCCTAACAATGGCGCCAGCACTCGCGACGACAGGCGGGTCGTGACAGAACCGTTCTGTTTTTTACTTTACTTTTCTTTTTGAAGCATACTAGCTGCACAACCGAGCTCTTCCTTGCTGCGCCGCGCGCGGCCGCGTAGCTACCACTTGACCTACATCGGCGCACCACGTGATATGACGTCACAACAGCTGTTAAAGCTGGGGCTCAACTCGTGCGCTTGCTTGCGGACGCGCAGCCTCCGCCGGCGACCTAACCCCCGCTCCTACTGCTAGAAGATACTGACGTCACGCAATTGTATAAAAGGCGACGCACTCGTTCAGTCAGTTGAGCAGCGAGATGTTGGCCTGGGAGAGGGCGGCTCGCCAGACCGCAAAGCGCAAGTTAAAAACAGCAATGGAAACGGGAGAAGAAAATATGATATAAGCGATGTTCAACCAAAGAGCCATTACTTTACTGATCATCATAGTGTATTAATTGGTTCGAGAAAAATAAAGGAAGAAGCAGAGTAACACATGAGTTGTTCTTGTCTATGAAATGGCTAACCAGGTATAGCCAGGTAATGTCTTGTCTATGAATGGCTAACCAGGTATAGCCAGGTAATGTTTAATTTTTTAGGCTAGTATGCTTCGCATCCTAGGCTTAACCATAACCTAAGCCACACCAATTTTTTGTACACCGGGTTGAGCGCGCTGTCTCGACCTCGCGGGGGCAGGTGAGGCGCTCATTCAATGCAAGCGCCCAATGGAAGGACGTGACCCTAGGAGTTTTGCCTTTTCTTTTCTTTTTATGGGAGAGAGGGTTTAGTCCTCATAAAGTTGAAGGGGGCGCTGGACGTCGGAACAAACCAGTTAGGTTGATGTTGGTTGTGATTGGTCGTTGCGGAAATTAGGGCTGCACCTGAGGGGTTAAAACTCAGCCCGAGGGCACGGTCCGGCGTTCCGGACTGGGATTTGATGATCGGGCAACCTCTGCTATGCCGAGGTGGGAATATTTCCCTTTTAGCCGGTTCCAACCTGTATCTCTGCTGTAAATCTCGTAAATATTTGCTCTGTGTTTAAAAATTCAGTTTTCTTCTCGTCAACTCCTGCCCTCATGTCCGCGCTCATAGCGTCTCCGTCTCTGGCTCAAGGAACTTCCGCTGCAACTCGTTTATACCGTCTCTTACGGCGCACCCCTGGTGCACAAGGTAAAAATAACCACCAACGGAACTTCACTGGCGCAGTCGACAAGATGTCTCTACGGCCTAAGTAGACACAAGGTAAGGCAGCGGAAAAGACGGAGGAGGAGCAGGAAGCGAGAAGCGGCAGCAAAGGAAACCCAGAGAGGCAGCAGCAAGGACCAGAAGAACGGACCAGGGACGCGGGAATGCAGCCTGTTAGGAAACGCAGCGCGTCGGTCAGCGGCTGGTCTACGCAAGTTGGCAGCAACGTACCAAGGCCCGAAGCGAGCGGCAGCTAATCGCAGGCCGCCACTTAAGGTGGCGGCGGACATAAGCGTAAAAGGGAATCAACACATTGAAAATTTGAGTTCTCTGCGTTCGAGCCGGTTGATCAGTTTTGAATTTACGTGGGTACGCATGGAAAATTTCTAAGTTGAAACCTCGGTAGAGGAAAAGAACTAGAAATGGACAGAAGGCTAATTTTGGAAGCGGAACAGGCGTGGTTAAAGGAGGCGCAGGCAAAATTGCAGAGGCTAATTGGAGGAAAGGCACCCATTTTCGGAGGCAATATGCTTGATTTGGAATGCGCGATAGAAGTTGCAATCGCGGAGCTCCACGAAGCTGATCGGAAGATCGCTATAGCAACACGGTGGATGAGGGCAGTGGGCGCAGAAATGCCCAGCATAGTGCCACCGCAAAACAATTGCTCTTTGAGCATATTGCGACTTCCCCAGCCCCAAGCAATAAAGGGGAAAGTTGCCAGGTATCGGCAAAATTCGAGCCAGGTTCCCATGAAACAGATTCGGCGTTGCCGCAAAAACAACCTCAGGCAAGCTCAGAGCAGAAGCGATTCGAGCAGCGAGAAGCTGTCACGAACAAACGACGCGACTTCATGGAGCTAGCGAGAGGTGGAAATATTTCGCAGGTGCAAAGGCGCACTGCGCCTAGCATATTGCATGAAGTGCCCTGTACTACTGTCCTCAACAGGAGCTCCCCTTTCGAGGCTACGAGTGGAGACGGGTCAGTAGGTCATAACGTAAAGAGGGCTGTGCAAGTTTCAAACGCACCCGACGAAAGCCTCTCTGCGTTGTCCGAGGACAAAGCATTGTCGCTAGACAGTATCGAGTCAGGCGAAAGGAAGGTAGCTCCTCCAATTTCAAATTTCGATGTTGCCACGGAGCCGGAAAATGTCTGTCAAGCAGGGCACGGCATTCGGAGTGGAAGTGCCAAAAGGAATGGGGCAAAAGGCGCCCATTGAGGTAAAATGCAAGTAGACAGGTGCGTGGCTCACATATTGCAAACACGCCTGTGGTACCGTGCTATCTACTGTTCATCACGCCAGGTCAAGCGTCGCACGGGTTTCGTTAGCCCATGCAAATGGGGTGAACAGGGCAAGGCGCAAGACGCATTCTCGCGGCGTAACGTGCAGAGCGTGCCCTCGGGAGCATCACTTGGTGAGGGATTAGGCTCTAACGATAGCCAGGAGGATTCGACCCCGGGGGATACAAGCGGTTGAGTTTTCACTCTGTTGCGACTGTGGCCCAAGACATCGCACGCCGGCTCGAGCGCACACAGCGGCAAGGCGAGCGACCGGGGAGACTCAGGATGGCGTCCACGGACGAAACGCTGGCGCCAATACGTTCTGAAGCCTTGCAAGTGTGCGCGCGTATGTGTGGGTGGTCGCGAGAATAATCGATGTGCGCGAACACGAGAACTGATGCCTGCGCATGAACTTGAACTTCGTGTGAGGCACAACTTGTGCACGCAAATCGTGTGTTTGTGTGAAGTGATCACACAAGCGTTTTAATTTTGTTGTGCTTTTTATGCCCCTGCTCATGTTTTTTTTTTTGTTGTTGCTGTTGTGCCCCGCAATATTCGAGCATTGTTTGCCCGGATAGTGTTGCGGTCGTGTTCGGGCAGTAGTACATAGCTCTGAAGTGGCGCTCGGCTTCATCGGTCCCTTGAATGAATTAGTTCTAAACGGCGTCATTGGGCCCCGTGTAGAATCTTGGAAGGGGCGCGTAAGGGACCGACGGGCGCAACAGATTAGCTCGTGCCCCTATGGAATGCTGTGGCGAACGCCTAACAATGGCTTCAGCACTCGCGACGACAGGCAGGTCGTGACAGGATCGCTGTGTTCTTTACTTTCCTTTACTTTTTTTTTGTGCACGGGGTTGAGCGCGCTGACTTGACCTCGTGGGGGCAGGTGAGACGCTCATTCAATGCAAGCGCCCAATGGAAGGACGTGACCCTAGCAGTTTTGCCTTTCCTTTTTTATATGCGAGAGAGGGTTTAGTCGTCATAAAGTTGAAGGGGGCGCTGGACGTCGGAACGAACCAATCAGGTTGATGTTGGTTGTGATTGATCGTTGCGGAAATTAGGGCTGCACCTAAGGGGGTTAAAACCGAGCCCGAGGGCATAGTCGGGCGTTCCGGACTAGGTTTTGATGCTCGGCGTCGTCGGCTATGCCGAGGTGAGAATATTTCCCTTTTAGCCAGTTCCAACTTGTACCTCTGCTGTAAATCTTGCAAATATTTGCTTTGTGTATAAAAATCAGTTTTCTTCTCGTCAACTCCTTCCCTCAAGTCTTCGATCATACCGTCTCCGACGTGGCGTCTCTGGCTCAAGGAACTTCTGCTGCAACTCGTTTATACTGTCTCGTACGGCGCACCCGTGGTGCACAAGGTAAAAAGAACCACCAACGGAACTTCACTTAAAGGCTTCCACTCGCTCGTATTGATCGACCCAATCTTCGTCATCTTCCCCCTGCATTAAAATGGAAACTGCAAACTGGGACATTGTCACCGCAGGATCCTCCTTCCTTGTCCGGGTGGGGTACTGTAGTAACCCGTTTTGAAAATGGGGCCCTTGAAGTTGGCGGATGAAGCAGTGGGCGGCGGGTAAGCCTCCATAGGCGACACGAACAGTGTTGTTGCCTGGAAACTTGAATGTCAGCACCTCCACCAGATATCACGTAGTGGTGACATTTCCGTTAGCGAAAAATGAGCAGGCTCGGAATTCACATGAATAAACAATTTATTGGGCTGATTTGCGCCCACAAAAGAAATCAGCAATCGGTGGTGATAGCAACAATCGTGCTCGGCGATCGACGAACAAAATACGCTCGTCGCCCGGGTCAACGCTTCATTTAGGAGCGGCAAAGAAACATCGAGATAAAGCCATAGATGTGACTAGCGTAACCTGGAACATTGCAGAAACACACGCGAGTGACAGTAATCTTCTACATGGACTCAACTTGCGCAACAAAGAAAATGATAAAGCCGCATCTCGCGACAATGAGCACGAACAAAAAAGAACAGAATAGAACCACGCGTTAACATCTCTGTGATAAGCTCGCATTCCGGCGGCTGTCGAAAAGGAACAAGTGGAGAATTGAATCAATCGCGGCAATACCCCGTACGTTGTGAAACGAGTGCTGCATCTCATGAAGAGGTTCATGGCATGCGTGGCGATTAAAGGTAAGCACTTTGAGAAATATTGATGCATAATTCCTAGCTACCGAGATACAATGGGGCCGCAGTCATGAGTTCATGTCATTCTAAATTACTTTAGATGAAAAATAATAAAGCACTGGCAGAAAACTTGCGCACTCTTCTTTTCTTGGCCGAGCCAGAGATAAAAAATTAAATTGTACGCTTTATCCCCGGGCTGCTTTTTAAAAGCCCTTGGCGGCCGGAAACATTCCTTCAAGTTAATGCCAATTACGACAAACGGTCACGTGCTGCTCACAGAAGTAATGACTACGCTCTTCTCGAGCGCTTGACTGTCGCAGTCGCAGCTAAATCTTGATGCCATCGGTTGCCGTCATCATTCCGTTAATCTGTTATGTAGTATCGTGGGCGAGACTTCTGGCGCACTCTGAGCGCTCAGATCCCGAATCGCAACCGGCAAGGCCAAAAAGTCAATCGCGGCTATGTTGCACCTAAAGACATACTGCAAATTATATTAGCTTCGAGTAATTAGATTGTTCAAAATGACAATTGCAACGTGGAGGGTGGAGTGAAGAGATAAAATATTTAACAAAATTTGGTTAATCAATAAATACCTTTGATCTTTATGTCGTTATCTTGTGTAAGCAGAATCGAACATACATCTGATGGTGGCATTCAGGATACCACCAGCGCCTTTTTGTTAAAATATCAGTAAACGGTTAAAAACACCACCCTGTATTGGAGAGACTACTTTTGGTATGTTTTGTTGCCTTATGCTATAACAGTTCCGAAAGAGAGTCATTACAAATGCCGATGAAAAAATATTTTCTGCTCTGAAGTTAACGAAACGGTTTTGCCTTACTCAAAAGAGATCCATCTTACTGATGCACATTTCATTTCCTTAATCTTTCATATTTGTAGGCCATTACAGCTTTTTTTCCTTCAATGACACCATTATCGTCTATTTAATTTCTTCTGTGTTTTGCGGTGTCAAGTTAAGTACTATACATACTGAAAATGCAATTCTGAGAAGGTAAAACCAGGAAATACATTAAACGGTCTGTTTCCATAAAAAGAAAGGACGCTGTGGAAAAGCACTGCGTAGTAAGGGAGTGCATCTGCTAAAAAGTCATTTTTTCAATGGCGATAGTTCTTGTAAAATAGTTTTCATCTGTCTAAGCGGGCTGTTATATTTTATTGCAGTTGTGCGCCGCACATGAGATCCACAAGGATATACCATTTGGCATTGCCGCCTACGATATTGATGCAGATGTGGACCAGACGGGCTCGTTGTCATGCCAACAAGTGGAATGCAGAGCCAACTACAGCCGCTTGAGATTGCTTCGAAGAATTCGGGACTTTTTCAAGGCTTACTTTTACAACCAGAACAATCTGGCGGACTGTGGCAGTGTCACATAGCAAGGAATGCGGGCGCTTTTGAGAGGTGCAAGATGCGACAAATACGAAGGCCACGAAACGAATCCTCAAAGCAGCCAAACCATACATATATTTACACAGCTATTTGTGTGATCCTGGCTATGCATCAAAGTAGGATACCAGGAAGTAATTTGGTATTCTCCACTCGCTGTTGGTTAACAGGACATAGTTTCTTACAGAAAACTAGATTTGATAAAATTATAACTCTAGGCGAGAAGGCAAAGCGATGCAAAGGGATGCTAATACCTTTTGCTTGCTCCAATGTATTTCCTAGTTTTGGAAAAACAAAACACGTAACTCACGTTTATAGTTTCGCAAAATATATGTCGGCTTATAAGAAACAAATTTGTTTGGGCTAAATCATTACAAATATATTTTTTCTCTAAAGCAACATTTAATAAACTATTTTTTTCATAAGTTGCGTTTGCTCTTTACGACAGGAAAGTTTTGTTCGCTAATACAGTCCAGTGCATCTTCTGTACTTGTATGATTGTACATTAGTCAATTCCAGATCATTAATGTATTCGAAGAGCAAGAATGTTCTTGTAAGATCGTATCCTGCTTCTGGGGGTCCTCGAAGAAAAATTAAGTAGGCCTCTTTGGAAGAAACCTGATACTATAAGCTGGTGATCTGATCCATGCTACGTCTACATTATTCCACCTCACGTATGCATGTTCTTGCTGGCCTATGTTTTGTGCATTAACAACAGCAGCAGTACTCGTAAAAGGTTCCGCTAATAGCGACGCGATTATGTGAGGTCATAACGAGGGAGGTAAGTTTAAAAGTTTATTTCAGGCAGACGACATACAAGTGTATACAGGTCTGTCTAAGAGGCTGACAAAAAGGCACGGATGCCTGACGAGCGTCAGCCTCTCAATACACACAACACCTCAGCATACAGTGAAAAAAAAATTAGGAAAAGGAAAATGTGGACATGAAAACGATTGGAGGCACTGAATGGTGGAGAAAAAAGAAAAAAAAACGATTAACTGGCAGCATACAAAACGTGATTCTAAGGCGAGAAACAAGCACTCAAAAAGGAAAAAGTATACCAAGTCAAGTTTGTTCTACTATAGCATGCTATACCCGTGCCAATATTTAATCCAATCTACTAGACTGGCTTTCCAACAATGGCCACTAATGGAAGACTAGGCTATTTATCGGCATGCAGCCTCACTGAACGGCTACCCAATATCTTCCACCCAAGCATACCCACTGGCTCCTATATAACGTACATCCAGCCACTCTCACTGGCAATAGAATACTTACAACCAAGCTTACTCACTGGCTTTTAATGACTGCTATCCAGCTAGGCTCATCGGCTGCCCAACATCGCACACCCAAGCTGGTTCACTGGCTTTGCATAATTGGCAGCCAGGCAATCCCATTATTGTTTATTGTTGTTTTTTGTTACTATTTTTTTATTTTTTACAGGGTTCAGTTTATTTTTGTCCAGGTGTTTACATGCAGCTAATAATATATATATAAAGCATCCCGAAAATATATATGCATTCACACAAAAAAGCCAGAATTGTTCGTTTCATG
Source organism: Amblyomma maculatum (assembly GCA_023969395.1). NCBI lineage: Eukaryota > Metazoa > Arthropoda > Arachnida > Ixodida > Ixodidae > Amblyomma > Amblyomma maculatum. The sequence continues at coordinate 93,952 of JAJIZL010026319.1, forward strand.
GATATTTATTAGGTGCGCATGTCATACATAGCAAAAAAACTATAGGCAGAATTCTTTCACACTTCCAGGACTTCACCTCTGCTTAGGTGCACTGACAAGGTGTCTGCATATCCCAGGTAGCAGGAAGACTCCGCATCAAAGGCAGCTTCAGATGTCTGCCAAGCCAGCATGTCTAGCGTGCCCCTTTTGCTCTCGGTATATAAGGACAGTAGCTTTCAGCAGCCCTTGTCATGTATGCTCGATCAGATTGCATGTCACCATCTTCCTTTCGTACAAACATCTGCAAGCGAAAACAAAAATAAGAGACAATATTATGCAGAATTGGTTTTTTTTAGCACAGCTTGGGCAAACTACTCAAGAGCAGTAAAATTTGCCACTGGTACAAATTAGTTTGTCCAAGTCAGTGTGCTGAAATCGGAATTCATGTAAAATGCATATTTTCTGTTTGGTGCAATAGAGTTAAAGCAAAAGCTTTTCTTACTCTTACATAAACAGCAGATAAGCACATTCTCTTAATCTTAATTATCAGGTGCCAGTGACTGACAAGATGATTAGTTTCCAGTTAATACGCCGCATTATAAGAAATGGTCCAGCACAGCCTTGAGTGCTGCGTCAACCGAAGCAGCCCAAGAGGAAATTGGCATGTAAAGGTCCGTTTTAGTAATCCCGAGTCTTTCCTCCTGCAGCGAAGTGTAGCAACATGGGAGGCAAATAAAGCCAGCAAAGGCTCCCAAAAACCTTCTCAGTTACGAACATATATCTGAAAATAAAGGGTCAGTGGTAGCCACACTGAGCTGCAGACTATTCCTCGAGACGGGACGAGGCATGTTGTCGTTCTACTGTTTATTCTCCAACTGCAAACGGAGCTGCAGCAGACAACCCGTGAGGCGCGCACCTGCGCTGCTAGAGAGGAGGGAAGAGCGAAGAGAAAGAGGGCGCCGGCGCCAGTCGTGCGAGCGCGGCAGCGCTGTCCGCATGGTTTCATATGACACCGCAATTTGGAATTCTGACGGGGTTCAAAGAACGCTGCTCAGGCGTGGGAACGAAGAATGCGTACGCTGTCACGGCAAAGACTGGTGCCGCTGCGTGGCAAACAGCTGCCTGTCTAAATGAACATACCGTCTTTGCCAAAAGCAAACAGGCTGCGCGATTTGCTCCTTAGCCCTTTAGTTAAGCGTTTTACAGGACGTGCCAAATTATTATTCACCTGTGCGGAAAAATGCCCATCAGTCTTATCTGTAAAGGCTATTTTTTGCCTTTTGAAGCAGATCAAGGGCTCCAAACACGGTTGAGAAAGAAATCCTGCAGCCTGGTTACTTTTGGCAAAGACTGTACGCTTTTTCTAAACTGTTAGAGGGAACGAACGTAATTTCTAGATTGAAATACCCTCGGTATTGTTGCAATGTGTTTTGATAATATTCCTAAAAAGCATGGAGAATCCTCCCAGAATACTGCATAGGATCAACCATTTAAACGCGTGACGTTATGCCGACTTTGCAAAAATATTCAAAGACAGGTCATGAGAGTTATACACGCTCTTATACAGCTTTCGGACAAACATAATTTTTTTGAAGAGCAGCATGACCAGGCAACAATATTTTTATGACAAATGTTTCGGGGATGAGCACGCATTCATGTTTTTGTTTGTTTCTGCAAAACAAAAATATTCATTGACACTTGTTTCCAGTCTCCAATTGTGGTGTTGCTATGCTTCAAGCTTCTTCAATATTTTCTCTTTTAAATCTTTACCAGGAAATTTTAAGTCCGAACTAGTCAACAGCTTCCACAGTAGGTACACAACTTGTAGTAAAAAGTTGGGCAGCGTGCAATGTTATTGAATTTAAATACACCTCATTCCAGACCATCTGAGAAAGATAGATTTTTTTTCTCTGCTAGGCGAAGGTAGAGAACGTATAGAATATAATGCTTTTATTTTTTATAAGGGGATCTACCTTTTGACTATGAGAAATGCTACATCAACAGCATAAAGTGTTTGTTCATCTTTCGTCCCTTGCTGAAGCATTCAAAGCAGAGCATGCCGACATATAGGAATCAAGTGCAAGTTTATGGCTGATGTAAATTACAATACTAAATATGCTGTAGCTAGCCCGTCGTCTGTGCTTACAAGACCCCCTACGGCGGAATAGTGTCGGTGCTGGCGCCTCGTTGAGGAGTCAGCTAGCGTACAAGACGAAACGGTGCAGCATTTGCCTTCACTAGTACAATCTCTTTGACCTCTGTTTTCCAGAATTTGATCTTTTCTTTCACCACGCAAATGAAATAGTGTATTAATAAAGCATTTATGTGTCTATTTCCAGTTATGGACAAAAGTTTTCAGGATATGTATGTAAAACCTCATCACAGCAAATTAAGCCTAGCTAACAACCTATAGTATATATGGTGTAGAAGGTGCTACGTCTTACTGGCCTACTGCAGATTGCAGACGTATGCTTGTATACTAAGCGGTATTGTGGCTATACATAGTCAGCGACCATTGTCAGCTCAAAAAAAAAATTAAGTGTCTGTTTTGCAGCGATTTTATTGAGGAGGGCGAGGAAGAATTCTTAAAATTTGGTGTATGAGTGTCCTCACGCATCACGCTGAAGACGTATAGAAGGAATGATAGGGCCTCTAACGGCTGCGCGTTGCACCTCTGTACTGAACTTCTTCACAGTTAAGAACAACGCAACAGTCGGGCATTTCTAAGCGCTTCGTAGACGGCATAAGCCGCGCGTCCGGCTCGGCGGCAACATTGCACGAAGCATGCCCTGAATGAACTTTGGGCTTTCTAAATGTTTTGGCTAAAGAATGTCTGCCGTAATCTCATGGCATGGGTTTGTCAAGAAACTGCAGCCTTACGACGGCAAGGGTTAAGCTACCGCAGCAATGGGGGAGGACCCCATACCAACCGTGCCCTTACTGCATCTGCAATTTTTCTTGAATAAATATTCTCTACTACCCTTACTATATCGTTAATGATGTATGAAACATACTTGAAAGCCATCGCGAAGGACACGACAGTATTGTTCGGGACGTTAAAAATATATCAGGATATACAGGTTGAGAATTTTTCTTTAATATCTGCAAGCCAATTCCGGCCAACACATCATGTTATGTGCAATGTTTTTCCAGCCGTCAAAACTCAGTGGATAATATCGACCACTATAACCCTGTCATATTCTTTGTTGTAAAGTCCCCAAAACTGGCGCGGCCACACCAACCACTGTGTGTCAAAATGCATCCAATGTAGATAAGCCAGCTATACTAACATTATCATATCAATCAATGCATACAATGATGCATGCAATTTTGGCAAACCATCACAGCTACCCACAAAATATCGACCACTATAACCCATGATGGATACAATATTGGGAAACCATCTCAGCTAGTAGTACAATATCGACCATCGTATGGCAGTAAATATTTCAAGTGGACAGGCCATCAATGATGGCAAAAATTATTGATTAACCTATGCAAAGATGTATGATATTTTGGCAAGCCATTATACTTCGTCAGGCAACATCGACCACTTTAATTGCAGATATGCAATGCTGGGAAGCCAAGACGACTGGCGGGAGGATATTGACCAATGTATGCCTAGATAAACTCGATACTGACAAGCAATAAATAGTGGCATTGCAATATTCACCAATCTATACCATGTTAGCTGCAATGCTGGCCAGCCGCCACAGCTTATTGGGAAATATTGCCCACTAGAAGCAACAAGTATACATTGTTTGGAAGCAACTAAGACCGCTGGAATAACATTAACCAATATATGCTAAGATATAATAAATGTCGACAAGCCAGCTATACTGGCAGGGCAATATTTACCATTGTATGCCATCATCGACCATTTAATATGCAGATATACACAATTTTGGGAAGCCTTCATGATTGGCAGGGGGTACTGACCAACGTTTGACAAGATATATTCGATGTTAACAAGCGGCCAATACTGGCTGGACAATATTTACCAATGCATGCCATCATATGTTCAATGTAGGGCATTGGCCACCACTCGGGGGGCAATATTGGCCACTGGAACTGAAGATGCATACAATGTTGGCAAGCCACTAAGACCGGCGGGATGATATTGACCAATGAATATCAAGTTATATTCAATGTCGACAAGCCATCTATACTGGCAGGAAAATATTTACCAATGTATGCCATGATTCACGAATTGTGGGCAAGACATTGCCGATGGCTGGGTAATATTGGTCATCATTTATCATTGTGTATACAATGTTGGCGAGCAAATTTTTGCGCATTTCATTATTGCCCGTTGATAGCCCATGAATTTCAATTATGAAGGGAATATCTAAATCACTGGTTCAATAGTGGTCTATGTTATCGCATGGCTGCACCATTATTGGTAGCACATTGGCAACGCCGGGCCACTGGTGGACCAGACATCGCCAACCAATTTTCAATATCGTTGCCGGTCGCTAGTGCTACCTGGGTTAGTGCTATGTTGTTATCAATAGGCTTACCACAAGGACGAAAAACATTGTACTTTGTTTTTTTAATGTTAGATTTTAATTTATTCATTCATAGCCATTCAAAAGGGTTCCTTAGCCAAATATTAGCTTCGCGCTGAACATTATATAAGTTAGTACCGGGACAAAATGTGTTAGTGTCGTCAGCGTAGAGTATGATGTCTGCTGCTAGGGGCATGTTAATGTCATTTATTTTCCGAAAAAATAAAGCGGACCAAGAATGCACAATTGTGGGACACCATATTTGATTTCTCCTAGTGCGGATTTCGATTTAAATATTTTCGTGCACTGTAATCGATTACATAAATAGCTTTTCACTAGGTTAACAGCAATTCCCCTTATGCATGCTCACTTAAATTTAGCAATAAGATGTCGTGTTTGAGAGAGTCGAACGCCTTTTTAAAGTCAAGATATATTCCTATTGTATACAGTTTATTCTCAAAGTTGTTGACTATTTTTTATTTAATGTGTAGTAATGCTTTTTTTCGTACAGTGTTGTTTTCGAAACCAGTACTGTTTATCGGTTATATTATTTACATTGCAGAAACTTAGTATAAGTTTATTAATCATCTTTTCAACTACTTTTCAAAAAACTAGCAAGATAGAAATTGCCCTGTAGGTGCTAAAAATGTAAATTCTGTCACCCCCTTTTAATACCAAGGGTACTTTCGCGATTTTTAATTCGTTTGGGAACATACCATTTCATAATATCAGACTGGAGATATATGAAAAGGGTTTACTAATGTACGCGGCGACCGTTTTGACAGGCTGCGCGTTTATACCGTCAATACCAGAAGCTGCCGAGTTTTTTAACTTGAGCTGAAGGTCGCATATTTTTGTCTCACCTGTAGGTGTGAAAAATAAGACCTGCTTTTACTAGTGGACATATACGATAGGTAGAGTTGCAAGTGTCCGAAGCACTTGGAGATCCGCTTTTCAAGAAATGTTGATTAAAGTTATTCACGAGTTAAACTCCGGTCTATATTGCTCCGCCATCAGTTATTAAGAAACAGGGCTTTCATTTTTGTGAGCAAGCGGTTCATTTATAGTTTTCCAGACCTTTTGGGGGTCATTAAGAATATTACTGAATTTGTTCTTGTAATAACTTTCACATGCTAACTTTATATCCCGGGTCAGTCTGTTTCTTACCTTTTTAAACTTTATTAAGTACTTCGGATTGCTTGTTTTTATAAAAGCAGTAAAAACTCGTTCTGGCTTTTTATTCTTTTCAACAGCTTGTTGTCAATCCATAGTTTCCTGCATTTCTTATTGCATTTAGTCTCTTATGGAATATGCCTCCTAATAAAGCTGTTTCAACAGTCTAGCAAAACGGCAGAACGCCTCTACAGGATCTGTCACGTTTTAAATGCAAGACCAGTCTAGCGTGCTGATTGATCCTTTAGATTTAGCCATCGTGCCGTCATTTATTGCTGTATATGGTGATCGCGTGTCATGTTCACGTTGCCGGTGTATTATTGTTCTGGCTTAAAAAATACAAATAATGGCATGTAATCACTTACTTCTGATAATAGGACCCCCAACTCTAGACTAGTTGTTTGCACCGTGAAGCACAAGTCAAGTAGGGTTTCAGATTAATTCGTCACCCTAGTAGGAACAGTGATAACATTTCCGTAGCCAAACGAAAAGAACACGTCCAAAAATGTCTGTGCGTGATTCTCTAAATAAAGTGGATTAATATTAAAATCCCCAGCGAAAACGACACGTTTGCAAGATCCGAACAGTAATTAAACATGTGGTCAATGAAATCTAGCAGCTTAGAGATAACTCTAGTAGGTGGCCTGTAAATAACGACAAATACAGTGGTAGCACTATCAGTCATCAGGGATTCGTAGTCATCAAGCGTAACAGTGAACTCACGAATGACATCAAAGGAAAAGTTGAATTTGACATAAAAAGCTGCATCTCCACCTTTTTCATTTTTCCTGGTAAGTGGAACACATCTATATACTCGGAAGTGCACCGCATCAGACTCTTCACAAAACCATGTCTCAAAAAAGCCATATTATCAAACTCGTAGTCTAATGCATCTGGGAGCAAGCAAACAGACTGATGTTTACTTTTTAAGCTTTGGGCATACAAATGCAACCTAGAAAGCCTGTTGTCACGACGAATTGTTATGCTTTCTTTAAAGGAGTGCGTGTCATAGTACTTGCATTCGAGAAAAGGGATTCTCACTTTATGGACAAGTAAACCAAGAAACTGGCACAAATGACTGCCTCCACATTATTTTATCGAGGTCTTCCATCGTGACAATTCTGGTAACCAGAGAGCGGGCTTCACATCGTACCTAGAGTTTACCATTTTGTGCCACGCAAATTAAAAAAATCTTTTTTTATCTGCTCGTGCCTTCATGCGCCAGAAAAGCTTTGTTTTGTGCTGTAAGGTTTTCATTGAAATAAATTTGTCTTTTTTTATTCTTTCAGTCGAGCTTTTTTTTCGAGCCAAGCATCTCTTGTTCTACGGTATATAAAGCTGCCAAGAACGGTTGGAAACTTTACATTCTTGTCGGTACTAGCTTTCTCGGTTTCGACGTCGGTTGCATCAGCTCGTGGCGGATTCAATGTCTTGTTCAGGAAGATGCGGAAGCTGCAGATCGTCTGCGATGCGATTAAGCTTTTCTAGCAGACTTTCAATTTCATGTAAGGGAAGAACAAGTACTTCAAGATTGAGACGTCTGCTGTACTGATCAACGTCATTTACTTGTTGCTGAAGCTCAAGAATTTCCCGATCATTTACTTTGAGCTCCAGCCTTTCCACACGTTTATGTAGGCATGCGATGTCTGCATTTTGCTGCTTCATCTGAATGATGACTTCGTTATATTTTTAAGGCATCTCGTGCATTGCCTGTTCGATATTTTTAACTGTTTTCTTTATTTCTTCCAAGGCATATATTTAGCTTTCATTTCAATTAAAATGACGAGTTTGCGATGAATCTTTAGAATTACAGATGAAAGGTTTGGCTCAGCTACCTCGTCATCAGCTGCGGTACTCTGACCACTTCAGGCCTTGGCTTTTTCCAAGTGGCACATTTCCAGGAATTTTGGGCCGCCTTGAGTTTTTTTCGGTGCTCAGTTAAAGATACTCCCGCGCAGGCGCCCGTATGATAACTGAATTGACATTCCGAACAAAATAGGTAAATTTAGTCGTCGCCAAACGATTTGCTGCATTTGAGACATTCAGACAAGTTTATCAAAACAGACGCAAGCAAAAATGTTCATTCAAGCACGAGCGCCCGGTTAGCTGAGTACATATTGCCCAGCCACTGCACACGCGTTCATTATTCCCGAAATATCGAATTTTGAGTTCGACCAGCAGCGGCATAAGGAAAGACGACGGAACACTGAGCTCCGGAATCTAACGTATTTGTGCTAAATCACCAACCCTGGGACCACATTCAGCCAGCTCACGTTATTCGGCAAGTAGCCAGGTTAATTGTGGCTCCTCATGGGCCGAATTTGATCGCTTTTGCACTAGCCGACCATGTGTTGGTTCCGATGATACCCGAAGCTCATTAAGCTTTGCAACGGACCTCGATTGTGTTACCATGGACATGGCATGGTTGTCGCCGCCGCCACGTGCAACCGATGATTTTCCTGCAGAAGCACGTGCCCACGCCGCCGGGGTGCGCGCTGAGGAAAGGCAACCAAACATTCCGGCTACAACTTTCTAAACGTTGAAAACCTTCATAATCAGGGCACCAAATACGCTCAATTTCTCCCGGGTCACACGCTACGAAATTCGAGCCATTGCCTTAGCAGCAGACTTCTCGGCCATATGAGCAACAGGCTCTGACTCTGCAAATCAAGTACCACCAGAATGTCATCCTTCTGGAGACCAGCAACAAGTTCACTGCACGAAAGGTTGCAGCAGTTACCTCATTATCCATTCAATCCAAAACTGATAACGACCAATTTTACGTGAAGGCCCCCGTGATTTCGTGCCAGGGTGTAATTCATGGAATCGAGAAAGGCCTTTAAGAAACCAAACTTTGAGAAAGCCTTGAATCGAGGCATACGACGATCCTGTCCGCTGGTATGATGGGGGAGACTAAGTCAGGGCTAAAGCGTTTCAAGGCACCTGTGTATCTCGACAAATTTTATTCGTACGCGTCTTGTACAGATGCAAGCCTGAAATATCCAATGCTTTTAAGTGCAACAGGTGCCGACAATATGGACGTCAGCTACTAAACTGCCCTCAGCCTCGGACATATCAACGCTGCCCCACCTGTTCAGCCCAGCTCAACCAACAAGATGAACCACATTGTTGCTCCGCCTTTTACTTCCACTGCGGTGGACCCACACTCCTTTTGACCAGACCTACCCTGTATAGAAACAACAAGACCAATAGAGTCACAAAGCTGCATATAACCGAAGAAAGAATCTCACGGAACAACTGCAACCTTCCGACCAAGAACAGAAAAAGCCATCTAATTCCCGGCATCACACTACGAAGCGGCTATGGACTACACAATAAACATCGTTTGATCACCCTGGCAAAAAGGATATGCAACCCCATCACCCTCAAAGCCGCCAGAACTCCCCCCCTCTCTTATCGGCAAAAGAAGACTGCACGATCCCCTCGGGGAAATTTCTGGCGTCGAGAATTTCAGGAACAGCAAGCTGCCCCAAGCCCGCTCATCAAGGCAGCTACGCTTCAATCACTGGGTAAGCCGGACCTGTCACTTCTCATATCCCCTCCCAAACCTTCCTCTTACACATCTCCCGATTCCACACCAGTTATCACATCTGAGAATTATATGCACAACATAAAGCTCGGAATGACCCTGTTAACTGGTATCTTGCAGAAGAAATTTCCGCCATCCCCTAAGCATTCGAACTCATGCATACCCTTCTTACCAATCTCCTGCAAGATGATGAACGCATGGAATTCCGAACACAATCTCTCAAACGGCCTCATCGATCTACATCCAATGAAGCAACTGCCGCATACTCTTCCGTCCCTCCCGAGAAGCGTGCTAACGTAGCTTAAGAATGGCTGTGAACAATAACATACACATTATACAGTGGAATATCAGAAACCTGAAAACCAATCCAACCCTCTTTATCCAATGGCTCCTGACTTTACCCTCGCGGCCACACGTCATTCTCATTCAAGATCCGCGTGCTATTAAAGGTATTACGGGCTACCGTGCCCTGCATGCAGCTCATGACAGCGATTGTACCCATTGTTGAGCACTTATATTTGTCGCGACCTGCTATTTCAGGCCATCGACGTCGATGGATGGGTGGATGGAATATAGAAGCGTTCCCTTTGAAACAGAGTGGTAGCAGCAGCTATCATGCTCATTTTTCTCCCTATATTTTAATTATTGTTTTAGATTGGTTAACTACACCATCATTTTATCTATTAAATTTTTGTTTCTGCATTACTAACATTATATCACTTCTCTGCTTTTAAGCCACCAATCTTCCAGTCGTTTTTCTGGCTTCCACCGCCAGTTTATTCACCCGGCCACTGGTATCTCTAAACCCCAGAGCTTCAGCAACAGTGACTGCGCCTGCATCAACTTCCAGATGGATACCATTCCATTCGAGTATAATATTGTCACGTCTCGGTAGAACACCAAGGAGGACCTAGCGATAGATGGTTTGAATGGTAGACCAGAACAAGTCTTGCGTTCAAGCTTCTTTCACTTCCAGGCTCGCGCTTGTCGTCCCAGATGCCATCTTTTGCGTCGTCTTCTATATGCGTTATTTGCCCCCCCTCCTCAGGAAGCATCGTCTCGATGAGGTCAGTCCGAGTTGTACGGCTTCATACGCACAACGTGAACGACGTCTGCTTGTTGCTGGCGTCGCTTTGATGTCGACACCTTGTCTGGCACCACCTCATAAGTGACGTCGGTTAAACGTCGCTGGACAACATAGGGCCCGAAGTATCGCCGCAATAATTTTTCGGAGAGTCCACGGCGGCGAATAGGAGTCCAGACCCACACTTTGTCGCCAGGTTCGTACATGACATGTCGGTGTCTCTGATTGTAGCGTCGTGCATCATGCTCTTGCTGATTTTTGATTCGCACACGCGCTAGTTGTCGAGCTTCCTCTGCACGTTGAGCGAATTCCTCGGCGTCCTGATCGAGATCATCGGTGTCAGCATTTGGGAGCAACATTGCATCCAGCATAGTTGTTACTGGTCGCCCGTGAAGGAGGCTGAATGGTGTCATACGAGTGGTGTCTTGGCGTGCCGTATTGTAGGCGAACGTGACGTAGGGAAGAATTTCGTCCCAATTTTTGTGGTTCACGTCGACGTACATGCAAAGCATGTCTGCGATGGTCTTATTGAGACGTTCCGTCAACCCATTGGTTTGGGGGTGATAGGCTGTAGTTTTACGATGACTGGTGCCACTGAGGCGGAGAACGGTCTCCAAAAGTTCGGCCGTAAATGCAGTTCCTCGGTCTGTTATAATGAGTGCCGGGGCGCCATGCCTCAGGACAATGTTCTCAACGAAGAACCGAGCTGCTTCAGCGGCGGTACCCTTTGGCAGAGCCTTGGTCTCCGCGTAGCGGGTTAGATAATCGGTGGCGACAATTATCCATTTATTCCCGGCTGTGGACGTCGGAAATGGTCCCAGGAGGTCCATGCCGATTTGTTTAAAAGGTGTCGTTGGCACTTGAAGAGGGTGGAGTAGGCCAGCTGGTTTTACAGGAGGGGATTTACGGCGCTGGCAGTCTATGCACGTACGTACATAGTGTTTCACTGTCGCCGGCAGTTTTGGCCAGTAGTATCCATGCTGTACTCTAGCCAAAGTGCGGGTGTAGCCTAGGTGACCGGCGGTTGGCTCGTCGTGACACGCTTGCAAAACTTCACTGCGGAGAGCTGATGGGACGACGAGTAAATGACTGTTTCCCCCTGGGCGGAAGTTCTTCTTGTAAAGTACGTTGTTGCGAATAAAGAACGAAGGCATTACTCGGGCGAAAGTCTTAGGCACAACCGTAGTTCGCTTTTCCAAGAAATCAATAAGAGGGAGCAATTGCTGGTCCTCCCGCTGCTGTTGGGAAAGCGTTGCGTCATCAAAGTGTGCCAGAACAGGTGGTGTCTGTAAACGCCTCCGCAGCTCATTAAAAGCTTGTTGCTGTTCTTCACCCCAGCTAAAGACAGCGTTGTCACGCGTCAACGAAGTTAATGGCCAGGCAATTCGTGAGAAGCCAGCAATAAACCGACGATAATAGGCGCAAAGGCCCAGGAAGCGCCGTAATGTCTTTTTGTCCGTAGGTGTTGGGAACTTGGCGACTGCGGATAGCTTTTCAGGATCAGGCCGCACACCTTCTTGGCTAACGACGTGGCCTAAGAACTGCAGCTCCTCGTAACCGAAGTGGCACTTCTCGGGCTTTAGGGTGAGGCCTGCAGATCGTATGACCTGAAACACAGCTAGCAAACGGCGTAGATGCTCTTCAAATGTGGCCGAAAACACAATCACGTCGTCAAGATACACCAGGCATGTTTGCCACTTAAGTCCCGAGAGCACAGTGTCCATCAGCCTCTGAAATGTTGCTGGTGCAGAGCACAAACCGAACGGAAGCACCTTGAACTCATACAATCCGTCGGGAGTGACGAATGCTGTCTTCTCCCGATCCCTCTCATCTACTTCTATCTGCCAATATCCACTTTTCAAGTCCATTGATGAGAAGTAACGTGCATTTCGTAGGCGATCAAGGGAATCGTCGATGCGAGGAAGAGGGTACACGTCTTTTTTAGTCACTTGGTTGAGCTTGCGGTAGTCTATGCAAAATCGTAAGCTGCCGTCCTTCTTTTTAACAAGCACCACGGGGGAAGCCCAGGGGCTCTGTGACGGCTGGATAACGTCATCTCTAAGCATTTCGGCCACCTGGCGCTGAATGGCTTCGCGTTCTTTCGGAGCCACACGGTAAGGATTTTGTCGAATTGGGCGAATCGAGTCGTCCGTAATGATTCGATGTTTTGTCAAGGGCGTTTGGCCGACCCGTGATTCGGAAGCAAAGCAGTCTCGAAATTGATCTATGAGATCCAAAAGGCGGTCCCGTTCTGAAGAAGACAAATTTGGACTCACATCGACGATGGTTACGGGCGTCTTGCACATTGGCTCTTCCTGTTGCAGTGAGAAGCAGTGCTGCGCATTTAGGATGCTGTCGAAAAAGGCCACAGTTGTGCCTTTCGGAATTTGCTGACGCTCGTCGCTGAAGTTTGTCAGCAGCACTTCGGTCTGTCCATCGGTCAAGTTGACTAGCCCCCGAGCTATAGAAACACCTCGGCTTAGTACCAGGGTGACTGCCCTTTCGGCGATTCCATCGCCGGTGTGCGCCACGTCGCACTTCACTTGAACAAGAGAGCATGATCGCGGAGGTAATGTCACCGTCTCCTTGGCGACGCGTAAGGGCATCAGTGGTACTTCCGCATAACCAAGGTCTCCATGATTCTTGGTGAAGGCAACGACGCTATCTCGAATGCTGATTACAGCCCCATGAAGGCGCAGAAAGTCCATGCCCAAGATGAGGTCTTTGCAACAGTCAGGGAGAATAACGAAACTGCCGACAAACACCGCGTTTCCTATTGCTATCCGGGCAGTGCACTTCCCTGTCGGTGCCAGTAGCTGACCCCCAGCACTTCTAATTACTGGCCCAGTCCATTCAG
>JAJIZL010026319.1:117102-159783 GCA_023969395.1 Amblyomma maculatum
CGGTGAACTGGTGACCGTCTTATGCACTGTCAATGCCATAGGAAATGGTCTGCCACCGGTATTCATTTTTCCACGAGTGAGATTTAAAGATTTTTTCCTGAAGGGCACCCCAGCCGGAAGTCAGGATGGATGTCCGGCGAGCTGTTTGTACTGGCATTACAGCACATTGTGACACATACAAAGTGTTCAAAGGAAGAACCTATTCTTCTAATCCTTGGCAATCACGAAAGCCATGTCAACATCAACACCATCAACAAGGCCAAAGAAATTGGCATCATTCTGCTGACCTTTCCTCCAAAGTGTAGCCACCGCTTGCAGCCACTTGATGTATCGGTGTATGGACCATTCAAATCTCGCTACAACGCTGCATGCAATGACTGGCTTATAAATAATCCAGGGAAGGCCATCTCCATATACAACGTTGGAGAACTAGTGGGATCCGCCTACGTATCAACGGTAACACAAAAGAATATAATCTCGGGTTTCCACAAAACAGGTATTTGGCCTTTCAATAGCGAGCCCTTCACTGAGGACGACTACATGATGTCTTCAGCGACTGACAGACCCGAAGCTTCCCCTAGCGGAGTGCTGTCACCACAGCCAGCTACCGCAATATGTGAAATGGATGGATCAAGCCTTCCAGGAAAAGTTCTGAACTCGGAGACGGACACTAACGCAGCTCGAAACATCCTCAGAGATGTCTTCACGCCCATGGCCAATGAAGGTGCATCGACGTCAGCTCCTTCTTCCAGTCGCATTATTCCAAGCGACCTCAGGCCCTATCCAAAGGCTGCGCCACGCAAGTCAGGGCAAAAAGGAAGGAAGAAGGGTAGCACCAAAGTGCTTACAGATACCCCAGAAAAACGTGCCATTGAACAAGCAACTGCGGAGAGGTTTGCACGGCGGAGTCTGAAAAAAAGAGCACCAAAGGCAGCTAAGGTTGCTACCACTACTCGTCCAAAAATGAAACGGCGTCGTCAAATGGATATAAGCTCTTCGAGTGACGAAGAAACTGTTGCCGTTGCCTTTGACGATTCGGGCAGTGACATGTCAAGTGTCGACGATGAGAGGCACGAAATTTCTGAGGTCGAATGGCCGAATGAAGGTTATAGAGTGGAAAAAGGTGAATTTGTCCTCGTCAGGTTCTGTGAAAAAAAATCTGTTGTCTATTACGCGGGCAGAGTCGAGAGCTGTGAGAAGTTGGACGTCAGTGTCCGGTTTCTTCGAAAGAAAGATGAGAGCTCTCAGTTTTACTTTCCTCTTCACGAAGATAGAGCAACTGTACCAATCACCGACATTGTTATGAAACTGCCGGTGCCGACTACTGTCGGGGCAACAAAGCGCCTGCAGTCCTGCTTCAAGTTTGAAGTCGAACTATCAGCTTATAATGTTCGCTAATGAAGTTGTCACTACAGCATTACACATGTCCCATTACTCCCAAGTGGTGTCCCACTCCACCCTTAGGTGTGGGTGGAATGGGACAGATTTTGGTGGTTGTAAATTGTTTTTTTAGAACTGCCCTTGAAGAGGTAGCAAACATTGCTTCCCAGAAATTGTGCAAAAAGTTTTGCTTTATATTTTTAATTATAAAACATCTGTTTGTATTCAAAATAAAAAAAAACTAAAAATATATTTGTGAAAAGTGTCCCATTCCTCCCGACTCTCCCCTAATGTTAATCCAAGGGTACTGGCAGGCTGATTCTGATATCGCTCTGCCATATAAAAAGAAGAGATCCGAATTGGCATCTCCTGCCCAACGTGACGCCAGACAGACTTACGTGCACCACTCTGTGCGTAGCGATGCATGTCAACTGCCAGCTACCACCTGCCAGCACCATGCTTGTGATTTATCGCTCACAACACCAACGCCGGCGCCTGATTCGCATTTGGTAAACGTGGCGCTTAACGCTATCGTGTTAGTATGCTCCACCACGCCTAACTACAAGTAGTTAAGTACGTTTGTTTGGTGGCTATGTGGAGCGCAGTATTTTGGCCTTTGGTGTTTTAATGTATCGCAATTTCATGAAAAGTCACCATGCAATCTTTTGCTTTACCCAGGTCGAGCTCCAACACCATTCGTGGCAAACCTTTGGGCATAGCTGTGGGAAGGCTCGCTCTCTGGCAGCGAGGAGTGCACTGGGACCGAGATAATTTGTTATCCTGGGACCGGATGCACTTAGGCGAAATCATGATATATATATTTCGGCTTAGTAATGCATACCAGTTTGAATTATTTTGGTACAAATATCTTTCCGTTTCGAGCCATTAGCTGCACGCTTACAAAACGGCGCTTCCACGTGCCATTTTTGTTTTCTGTAAATTTACGGCGCATTCTAATTGAAGCTTGCATGTTAAATGGAAGGTAATTACTGCGCCGGCATAAAAGACAAAGCGCTAAAGATGGATGTTTTTGCAAGCAGGATCAGAAGGCTGCGGCCAAGGTGTACATGTATCCTGCAACGTCCCGTGATGGTGATCTTATGTCACTGCAGGTTCTTATCGGACTTCCCTGCCCCAAGGAAATTCAATTGATGGCTGCTTCAATCATCCTAACGGCTGACATCGCCATTGGGCCTCACTCCGGGCTGATGCTTAAAATATGTTTAATTGAAGACAAATGATCATTTCAGGTCATCGCTGTATACACACGGAATGAATTTTCCCTACCAATCCAATTTCTTGCCGTAAGAAGCTTCCAGTGCTGTCAAAATTAAATACGTAGTTTTTTTTCAATCACTGAGAAAGACCAGCCACTTCGTCTGTGCCACCCGCCTTCAATTCTAGGCCCGGCTTGTCATGAACATGGATGAATTGCGTACCAACTTCACTTGGTTCTTGTTCAACGTGCACCCTACGGACGTCACACGGCGCTGCCTTCCTGGGGGTCCGTACCAACGCGTCAGTCTTCAGGCAATTCTTCCTCCGGCGGTGAGGGCCACGGAACCCGTGACAGACAGGCATGGGCCTGCTGGAGCACGAGCGAATCCTCCCGGATATGTGGGTGATGGTAACGGAGCGCTGCTGAAGCAAGAGGACGGGGTTTTAATGCATATTTAATCTATGATAAGTATGAAGAAACACAAGAGCAAGTAAAAAATGTCCCGCTTGCGTCAAGTTTAATTTTTGTTGCATGGAAACACACGCACTATGCGTACTTCTGCACATCAAATAATTTTCGTCGACACCCGTTCATTTGTCTGGAGAGAGTGACCGGACTTTGACTTGAGCGCGTCGCAAAGTGACAATAAAAGTTCCCAATTCCTCCCCTACTTCGTCACTTATCTCTGATTTTTGGAGATTTTGTGGGATGCATATTTGACTTTCCGAACAAATTATGTGCGCGAACAACGCCGGCAATTTTTTAGAGGAATAAGAAGCGAATTTTCTCTCGTAGACATGGCTGAAGCGTGCTCGTGCTGACCATAACCTTAGTTAGATGGACTGAATTAGTGTTTCGATAGCTAAATTCTTTCACCCAATGCGTAAACACTTTGTGTAAATCTGTTTTTTATCATGCATGCAGTTCGATAAGAGCAGCCGGCTCCATTAACGCCGAAGCTTATAGTGGCACATTAGTGGCGTCCTCAGAGGTACTCCAAACGAGAGAAATGGAAAGCCAATCCAAAATAATCCATGTTTAAAGCCAGACAGGAATTCAATCCTTCAGAATAAGTTGTCCTCCACTTTGAATTCAATTAATAACGAGCCTGCCAACCAAGTATACTGCGCCGACCCAGCGGAAAGCGTATCTTAATTCTTGTCTAGCGTTCCTACCACCTCTATGACAACGTAGGGGCTTTTTACCTTTCTTTAGGGAAGAAGAGGGTGAAGTTGTAAATAAATATGCTGGAACTACTGTATCAGAAGCAAAATATTTTGTTTTTTTTTTTTGGAAGCCTCACCATATTATATGTATCCGAGTAGATACTGCATACTTTGGCGTAAACTTTTGTGTTGTTCGCTAAGGCGTGTTGCGTCATCCCTGTGTTATTCCTTTACTGCAGCGAATTTTTTATTCCCCTTATTTAAGCGAACCGTAGGCCTTGTTATTCAATAAAATACCCAATGCTTAAAAATCTAAATATTTGCCCTAATTACAATGTTTTTCTAAATTTACGACTTAAAAACTTTGAACTCAACCTGAAAGAAAGAAGCTTGTATTGTAATCGTTCAAGACATCACTGATTCTCATTTGTTATAAAATGCAAGAAAAAATACTTTTTGATTACTAATTTAGCAAATCTTGCATACAACATAAAAAAGTAAAGTTTCGGTTATTTGAAGGGGATGAATAAAAATACAAAAAAATATTTCTGTACAATCATAGGTTTGTTTAATGATGCATGAAACATAGAAAGCGATTTCGAGGAATTCTTATCTATATTCTCCTAAAAGAAAACATGCTAGTACTTAGGTTGCAGGTTGATATTTGTGCATTGCACATGCAATGAATTTTCTGTAGATAAATTGTTTCTTCTGTAACTTTGCTATTATGTGTTGGCTCGATACGGCCCGTATATTAGACTCCGAATTAATGTTTCTGCATGAGAGCTCCAGTAGGCCGGCTCACTGATACCAGTGTTCCGCCTATATATCCTCGTATTCCGCAGAAAACGGCTTGGATGCAGATTTTTCAGCCAATTTAGTCAATCTGGATGCACATTCATTTCTTGTACACATGAATCATACTATTCCTAGGATGTTCCAGCAACACAATCGGTTTCGAATATCACATTGTATTCATACGACACGGTAATTCAAATTAATTCACTGGTATCTCATAATTTGTATTTATAAACCTTCAACACGGGTTACGACACATTAGTGGCGAGGTTAAGGCAGGTTAGGGCATAAGGACTAGCACAATACTCTACTCATCTACCAGTGGTATTAGAGATATCGGATAGCGATGTCCTCTTCAAGAGCTATCAGGTAATTTCAAACGGGTCACCGGCTTTGTCATATTTAATGGCGCTGTGGTTCTTAGACGGTGATTTGATAACGGTTTTTACTGTCTAGACCTATTTGAGAATTGCATTAGATAAAAAATACTTTTGTTACTGAGTAAATGAATAATTAGTGCAAGACGAGTTTGCGTCTGTTGCGATAGAAAAAAATATGATTTCATTTTTTCTTATAAGGAGACATGTCTCAACATTTCGTTTACCGCTATAAAATGCACTGCGGTAATATATACAACTTTACTTATTTTTATGAGTGATTTCCCCCAAGTCTTTCTTTTACGGTTCTCTCGTTTGTGTCGGTGCTTACTGAGAAGCGGCCGATTCTAGCTTTCTCAACAGCCGCCCTTTAATGCCGGCATGAAGCGACTGCGAGTGATACAACTGCTGGGATGAAATGTTTTCAAAACCGAGAGGCATATATTATCAAATTGTGCTTAGAGGACAGCAAGACAAGTAGCAGCTTTCGTGTTTTCAGTACATACAAGTTTTTTTGTAGCGAAAGCTACACTACGCTACCCTTGAGCATTTCGCCTGTGCCTGAAAGAGCATGTCGTAGCCCAGCAACCAGTTTCGGCGCTGTTTCCGAGGAACAACGACAAGGAGAATAACAGAAGGTAGAAGAAGAGCGGAAAAAAATTACAAGGGTTCAACGCTGCTGAACCGAATATTGAGCAAAAGCATTAGCTGGGGGTGACCGAGCATTAATCTCTTTTTCTTCTTCCTCAGCCCACAAATAAAGCCCCGCTTAAACCAACCCGCATGAATATGCCTTAGTGGCCTATAGATGTAACGTGAATGCCAGGGTCCTAGCAGGTTGATTCTGACATAACCGTCGCATGGGAAACGAGAGACCCAAGTTGGCAGCTCCTTCCAGCCCACATTTAAATCTCCGCTTTAACCAAGCTGTACGAACGTGCCCAGCTCTCACCGTAGTGTCACGTGGGCTGTGACGTCACAGCGTAACGTGGGTACAGCCGCGGTACGCCGACCGCTTGACTTGGTAGCCCAGCTCTCACCCTTGTGTTACGTAGGCTGCGACGTCACAGCGTCACGTGGGCGCGGCCGCGCCATGCTCAAGGCTCGAAAATCTAGAGTATTGCTTTTGCAAAATAAAGAAAAGTGAAAAGAAAAAGAAGAAGAAGAAGGAAAAGGAATGAAAAAGGAAAAGAAGAAGACAATTCTCTAGTGATAACTCGGTAGTTGCCACTCTGGTAGAGATGAAGGACAACAGCGAGTTGCTAGGAAAGAAGGTTCGCTCGAACGTTGTATCGGCGGTGTGCCCCGGAGTTCGACGTAGAGACGATGTCTTACCACTTGAAGACTTTTACACCCAAATTAGAATGGCCAACATGAGGCAAGGGGTGCTCCTACGGGAAGTAATTCACCGTGCGACGGACCGAGATGCGAAGCCGTTGAGAATGTCGCGGTGCCTGAAAAGAGCGGCAGTGCGCAAGTGCCAAGACCGGGTTTTGCAGCTGGGCCGCAGCGTGTTCCGCCTCTGGCCGCGCACGTTACAGGGGAGGAGAAGAAGGGTAGTTTCCGCACTGCGCATTTTGGCCCTGCCGCGGAGGAAAGCATCTGCCGGCATCTCACGCTTATAGCATAAAAGTGGATTCTGCATGAAACGCCGGTGGAGCTGCTAACCAGCAAACCAGAAACTTCGCAAGCTAAATCCCAGCCGCCTCGGCAAGAGGAAGTGATGGAAAGCGACGCACAGCCTAGCATGGAAAGCAAACAAGGAGTTATGATGATAAATATACAAGAATCCATTCCCTCCATAGTATCAGGACAGACAGCGAAAGCGATGACGGTTCGCAAGTATGGTAACACGAGGAGACCCTCGAATCTCCTAGCCCACAAGATGCGTAGGGTGCTCAGTGAGAGCGAGAAGCTGCTGCGGCTGCCCCTCCAGAATAACATTCGCCAAGCAAAACATGGCGGGACGAGCTAAAGAGAACCCTGTAATTTTAGCACAGTGGAATTGTAGAGGCTTTATATCAAGGACTAAGAGAGGGGATCTTAGGATGCACCTTTCCCCGTACGAGCATACTCCGGTAGTAGTGGCCGTACAGAAACCAGGCCGAAATGCGAGCCTCACAAACCACAAAACCTTCCAACTCAACCCCTTAACATGCATCTTCATCCAAAAAAAAAAAAAAAAAACATTACAGCAAATTTAATGGATCTGGAATTACAAGCCAGCTTTTCACGCGTGATGGTGAGTCTCCTGCCCATAAAAAAGGATGATCCACCGCTACTGCCCACCTAAAGCAAAAAATGTAACCTTCTCTACACTCCAAAGTATCAGTAAAGCAGGACGAGATCCGCTACTAGTGTTCGGAAATTTAAACGCGCTAATCCTCTCGTGGGGCTATCAGCGAGAGGACATACGAGGACGGAAGCTAGCGGAGGCAGCGTCCACATTACGCCTACCCCTACACATCGACCCACCGTACACCAGGCGGATTGCGAACTCAGCGCAGAGGGACACTTGTCCGGACTTGACCCTTTCAAAAAACGCGAAGCGACTGGAGTGGATGAATACAGAGGAAATACTCTTTAAAGACTACTGCCTGATCAATATAACGATCCGCCCTAAACCCTTTTTCAGACCGACGGGTAGACTAGGCTGACGGACTGGGCAAAATTCAGAAACGAGAACAAGGTTAGTTTTATC
Organism: Amblyomma maculatum; assembly: GCA_023969395.1. Classification (NCBI taxonomy): domain Eukaryota; kingdom Metazoa; phylum Arthropoda; class Arachnida; order Ixodida; family Ixodidae; genus Amblyomma; species Amblyomma maculatum. The sequence continues at coordinate 124,744 of JAJIZL010026319.1, forward strand.
CAGGAACAGGGATAACAAGCCTGGACCAAACAGCTGCTGACCATGCCTGTGTTTGACGAAAACGCGACTAGAGCTCTCAGAGGCGGTGACGGATGTGGACACCCACCTCCTCCACCTCTGGGAAGCCAGACGCAGCATGGTTAAAAGATGGCACAGGCAGAAGAAGAACCGCATGCTAAGAACCCAGATCACGGCTATAACTAAAGAAGCGCAAGCATACGCGGCGCAACTCGCAGACGCTAACTGGGTAGAGAGGTGCGAAGCGGCAGCTAGACATATGTCACGAAAAAACACATGGCGTCTCTTCCGAGCGCTCATAGATCCGAACCAGATGCGCACCGAGAATCAGGAACACCTGTAGAGAGCAATACACGCATTTCAAGGAAATACGGCTTAGCTAGCGCTGAAGCTACGGTACCAGTAATTGAGCACAACTCAAGACCGAAGGGGAGAAACTTACAGGTACAGTGGAGACGAAAATGTTGAGCTATATGAACCTTTCAACCTATACGAGCTCAAGGCGGCCCCGGCGAGGATGAAACGCGGGCTGCGCCACGAAAGGATGGGATCACGGTAAAACTCCTGGCCAACCTACCAGAGAACACGAACCAATCCCTCCTTCAACACTTCAATTCGATCGGGAAGGGCGAAGTTCCTGTTCCCACCGAATGGAAGACGGCACTCATAACTTTAATTTCCAAGGCGGGCAAATCCATAGATACGGACAACCGCAGGCCCATTTCTTTCACGTAGCGCGTGGGCAAATTGATGGAAACAATGATCAGAGACAGACTCTCCAGGTAAACAGAAAACAAGCGAGTCTTCACGACTCGGTGTACGGCTTCAGGCCAAATAAATCGGCTCAGGACGTCCTGTTACAGCTTAGCACAGAGATACTAAATTCGATAGAACATCCGAACGGGGATAAGATAGTGCTAGCCCTTGATCTGAAGGGACCTCGAAGCAATCCTGACACGCATTTCGGAGACGGGGTGTGGAGAGAACCCGTTGTAGTACATAAAACGCTTCTTCACAGATAGACAGGCCTACGTGAGAATCCAGAACGCAGAACACGGTCCCTTTCTGTTAAGCACGAGAAGAACGCCACACAGAGCGGTGCTACCACGCTGCTTTTCAACCTGGCAATGAAGAATCTCCCGGACAACCTGGAGAAAGTCTCGGGTGTGCTGCGCGTGCTGTACGTGGATCACATCTTCATATGGGCCAAATAGGGCTCTCTGGCAAAATGGAGCCCTGCTTGCAGGAGGCAGCCACCGCTGCGAACGAGAACGCGAAAAAATACGAACTTCACTGCTCACCGAAAAAACGTTGACTGTTTTTAGCTCTGGTTAACTCTAGTTAAATTGCGAATGCAACGGCGGAAGCTTGTTTTGCCTTCTACATCATTCCCCTGTTACGTTCTATCAGTGTAAGGTGCTGCATTATTAGCTACACTTAAGCTCATCATTGGAGGGGATGATGCGAGAGCGTAATCTACCAGCCCACATATAAAGTCACGCTTCAACCAAGCCATACGAACGTGCCTGCGTATCGTACGGTTAACGAGAATGCAAACGGTTCTGGCTGGGTAATTCTAATATCACCCTCCCATATGAAAGGAGCGACCCGAGTTGGCAGCTCCTGCCCATAGAATAGTTGTAACGTGAATTCAAAATGTCATGGCAGGCTGATTCTAATATCATCCTCTCACATGAAAGGAGGAGCCCGAGTGGGCGCTCTTGCTGAGTACACACTCACCCGAAATACGCCGCTCACTAACCTATCATCATCATTACTACTACCATCATCACGCTACAAAAGGAGAATTCAGATTTGCTATTTTTAGTCTCAGGCTTGGCTCAGTTGGCTAAACCGCTCTGCTGGGGATCCAAGGATCCGAGGGATGGAAATTCGATTCCCGGTGGAGACAATCTTTTTTTGTTTTTGATGAGACCGTAGCTATGCCTCTTCACATTCACGGCGTAGCTGCGGCTGCCCGATTTCTCTCTTTGGGTGTCGGAGTGTTGCCTGCGAAACAAAACAAGGCAAAACATCTGGCGGGAGCGAGCGGCAGCGGCTGGATGGATGGATGGAATATAGCAGCGTCCCCTTTGAAACGGGGTGGTAACTCATGCTCATTTTCTCCCTATATCTTAATTATTGATTTAGAATGGTTAACTATAACATCATTCTATATATTAAATTTTTCTTTCTACATTAATACATCATGTCACTTCTGCTTTTAAGCCACCAATCTTCCAGTCGTTTTTTGCTAGTTTCCAGCGCCGGTTTATTCACCAGGCCACTTCAGATCTTCAGATCTTCAGGAACAGTGACTGCGACTGCATCAACTTCCTAATGGATACCATTGCAATCGAGTATAATATGGTAAATTGTTTCACTGGAGTTACCACATAGAGCACATGCGTCATTTTCATTGTTAAATTTCTTTTTGTAGGTGCGTGTTCTAAGGCACCCTGATCTAGCTTCAAAAAGTAGGGAACGGCCTGTTCAGCTATCAAAGAAACCTTCCTTCCTGATCTGCCTTTTCCACTTTCGGTATAATTTCACTCTTTTTCTTTTCCATCGAATTTATCCAACTTTTACCTTCTGTGTTTTTCACCTGTTGCTTCAGTTCAGTTCAGTCGTTCAGTCGTGTCCGACTCTTCGTGACCCTATGGACCATATCACGCCACGCTTTCCATTCTCTCACTATCTTCCTACACCTTTTGCTTAACGCTATTTATTTCTCCGTATTTGTGACTAGCATACTTACTAGTTAGTTTCCTAGTTCTTTTCCTCCATTGTGAGTCAACGCCTTTTAAGTACAGGTATTTAAACACTTTAGCTGCCCATCTCTTACTGTCCAATTTCCTCAGGCGTTCCTCACATAATATTTTACTCTGAGCTTCCCGTACTTCGAAAGATGCCTAGCCCATATCTCCCTGTACCGCCTCATTTGTGGTTTTGCCGTGGGCACCTAGTGCTTATCGTCCAACGGCTCTCTGATTTATTTCTAATGTCGACTGCACCTCTGATTTTAGCCACAGATCCGCATTTCCCAAAGTAAGTCCTGGTACCATAATGCCTTTCCAAATACCCCACAAAACGTCATACCTGTTGTATCCCCACAATGCCTTATGCTTCATTATGCCGGCATTCCTTCTCCCTTTGGCCTTAAGTGATTGCTCATGCTTTCCAATGTATGCCAATTCTTCGTTTACCCATAACCCCAGATATTTATATTGCGCTACTCTGAGTATTTCATGGCCTTCTATTTTAAGACCCTGATCAGTTGAGCCATCTAAAATCATCAGACCCGACTTAACTGCTCTAAAACTGAAGCCTAGAGCGTCCCCTTCGTCTCCGCAATACTTAACTAGAGTTTGCAATTCGTTCAGATTCTCAGCTAGCAGCACAATATCGTCTGCGTACATCAAACCGGGAGGCGCTGCTCTACCGCCTTTCCACCTAATCTATATAACAGGTTAAAACCTAGGTTACTTTCTTGTATCCTCCGTTCCAGGTTTATCATATAAAGCATGAACAGCAGCGGTGATAGGGGACAGCCTTGTCTTAATTCTTTGCGTACTTTGACATCTTCCGTACTTCTTATCCCTTCCCATGTAATTTCTTCTTTGTTATGTGGGTATTTTTCCTGCAGGAACTCTATTATCTCATGACCAGTACATTTTTCTTTTATTATGTTCCACAGGAGTTCCCTGTTTACATTGTCGTACGCACTGTTTATGTCCAGGAAGGCCAAATACAAAGGTCTATTTTCCACTCTAGATTTTTTGATGCATTGGGTAAGCACGAACAGGCTATCATCTAAGCGCCTACCATTTCTAAAGTCATTTTTCCGAGTACCTTGTTTCTTTCTACCCATGCTTGCACCTTTGATTTCCCTGCCTGCATGGCCAACCTGTACATAACAGATGCTATGGTAATCGGCCTGTAGGATTTTATGTGCATCCCTTCCCCTTTTCCTTTATAAATCAAATTCATTTTACTCTGCCGCCAGCTGTCCGCAATTTTCTTATTCGTTATGACTGTTTCCAAAACTTTTAAGAACGTTTCCTTACTTTTTGGACTAAGTTCATTAATCAGCTTGATCGGAATTCCATCCATTCCTGTAGATGTGTTTTTAGGAATATTTTTTTCTGCCTTTTTCCAATTCAGATTGGTCAGTTCTAAGCTGCTTTGTATTCTGCTACCTTGTGTTGCTTCCTGATTTGCGGAGATTACCCTATCGTCGCTCTTAAATGACTCGGCTATAACTGATGTAATATAGTTCACTGCGTTGTCTCCCTTTAAAAAATTTCCCTCGTTATCTTGAATCCGATCCTGTTTTCTTTGATTCTTTTTCCCTAGCCAACTTATATGGTTCCAGAATTTTCTTGCTCCGCCTCTAAAAGGCATCGTGTATGTCAGCCATCCAGCGATCGGTGGACATGCTTTATTTTACTTTGGACGAGCGCCCGTACCTCAGGTTCCTTTTGTCGATATGATTCCCATTTTTGGTCGATTTCCTCCTGAGGTACTTGTGCTTTCTTTGCCAGTCTCTGTTCCCTTGAAGCAGCCCGTTATTGTTCAATAGCTTTCCTGATTTCCTTATTCCTTCAGCTCCGTGGCTTACTCTTTCCATTCCACCTGTTTGCTACTTTAACCTCCTTAATTTTCATTCTTATGAGTAGTTCTACCTGTTAATAATCCCAGTCTTCCATAGGGCTTTTCTCTGTTGCTTCCTCTATGTCTGCTGCTATCTGCTATCTGCTATATGTCTGCTGTATCAACATACCTACCCCTCCACCTTTTTTTTCCGTTCTCATTCTGTTGTACCCTTCCAAGACGTAGCCTTCTATAAATGGCGAATCTTCTAGATCCCTGAGATAAGTCTCGCATAGAGCGTACACATCTATTTTGTCATTCTTCAACTGCTGTTCTATCTCTAGCCATTTCGCTCTTTTTCTACCTCCTTGCATGTTTTCGTAGTTGATCCTAGTGCTAAATTTCTTTTTTGTACTTTTCTTTCTCGACCGCCTCCTTGACAATTTTTGGGGCTCAGCCTCCGTTATTACACTTTCTTCTGCCTCGCTTCTAATTACCTCTGTGCACGGAGTCCTCGCGCACCCCCTAAAAAAGCTACAGCTCTGCCTGCCAGGCACCAACAGGTCTCTGCTCCCACCCTTCTGTTACAATGAATGCGATCTGGCTGGAAAGCCCTACCAAAACAGGCTTAATGCACCTCCCTGGTTTCCTCAACCACTTCTAAACGCTTCTCCAAGCTTAACTTTCTTATGTCCTGATTAACTGTCACCAGGTCCTTTTCCAGCTTTCCGTTCGATCCTAGCATCTCCGGTACTGTGCATTCAACTATCTGCGCTTGCTGTGTCATCTCCCTGATATCGTCAACTCCCTTCAGTTTCAGTTCAGTTCAGTTCAGTCGTACAGTCGTGTCCGACTCTTCGTGACTCTATGGACCATGTCACGCAACGCTTTCCGGTCTCTCACTATCTTCCTAACATCATCATCATCATCATCATCAGCCTGATTATACCCACTGCAGGGCGAAGGCCTCTCCCATATTTCTCCACTTAACCCGGTTCTGCGCTAGCTGCATCCACTTGACCCCTGCAAACTTCTTCATCTCATCCGCCCACCTAACTTTCTGCCGCCCCCTGCTACGCTTTCATTCCCTTGGAATCCAGTTTGTTACCCTCAGCGACCATCGGTTATCCTCTCTTCGCACTACATGTCCTGCCCATGTCCATTTCTTCTTCTTAATTTCCACTAGAATGTCGGTAACTTGAGTTATTTCTCTGACCCACTCTGCACGCTTTCTATCTCTTAATGTTACCCCTACCATTTTTCGTTCCATAGCCCTCTGGGTTGTCCTCAACTTAAGTAGAACTCTCTTGGTTAGCCTCCACGTTTCAGCCCCATAGGTGAGTACAGGCAAGATGCAACTGTTGTATACTTTCCTCTTGAGCGATACCGGTAAGCTGCTAGTCATAATCTGCGAGTGCTTGCCAAATGCGCTCCACCCCAATTTTATTCTTCTTGTTATTTCCTTTTCATGTTCTGGATCTGAGGTTACTACCTGTCCTAAGTAGACATATTCTCCTACTACTTCCAGTATTTCGCTACCTAATGTAAACTTCCTAACATCACATAACTTCATCTTCAGTGCCTCGAGGATGCCATCTAACCATCGCGTTCGCTGCTATACCCATTCTCCAGCGACCCTCAACCTCTCCCAACATCAAATCTTTCTCCAGCGACTCCTCTCTTTTCATCAGATGACCAAAGTAGCTGAGCTTTAACTTTAGAATTTGACCCTCCAATGAGCAGTCAGGGTTTATGGTCAACAATATCGACTGATTTGATCTTCAGGCAGTCCAAGGAACTCTCAAGAGTCAACCGATACACGAGAGGGAAAATTAATCCTTGATCTTTTCATTGTGGGTGACCGCGCTAGTCATATTTGAAGGACGCGCTTTTCCCAAGGCTACCGATGCGCCGCCTCTTTACCCCTTTCTTCTCCCCGCTCGTTCCGGGATAACCTGTCTTGGCGCGGGGGCTATAAAGGGGAGGACATGCCATCTCCTCTCTTTCTCGCGGCATCGTCTCGAGTGCGGGTGCTCCTGCTGCTGGCTCCCAACTACGACTCCCTGATCTCCGGACCTGCCTTGACGGACCTGTCTGATCTGCGAGATAAAGATGTTTCACGGCCCGCTGCGTGTGTGTCTTGCGTCTTCCTCGGGCAGTGGAATAGCCCACATCATTCATCAGCGTAAGCTGGCGACGACCAAGCTCGTCAAGCTAAAAAAGGTGGGAGAACTTGAGGGCCGAGTGGTACGGAGAGTCTTGAATAAGGGGGACTACGAAGCAAAGAGATGCTCTACAACTGGTAAATGCCTTTATAACAAGCTGAATCCTGTACTCTACCCCCTATCTACACCTCAATAAACAGGACGATAACATCCGCGAGTTGATCACGAGCAAAACAGCGAAGAAGGCTCTCGTCCTCACTATAACCACGCCGCACCTGAGACTCCATGGTCTGGGTATTATGCACACGTTCGAAGAGCTGAAAGAAGCTTACCTCACAAGCCAAAACACGCGATTATCACAGACATTGTCGGGGCGCAGCAGTTGTAATTCAGAAGCGCTAGAGGTTAATGAGTGGTGTTAATCAATAGAGGGTGACGTAATGTGGTTGCTGTAAAACTAATTAGGCCAATAAGTTGACTAGGTAAATAAAGAGAATACCTGGTTCACAGGAAAGGGAGGCGCTGTATCTGCCACACTTGTTCTGTGGACACCTGAACCATGCGTAAGCGAAGGCAGGGGATGCGAGACGAGCACGCTAACCACTCCACCACGCCAGCTAAGCGAAGGGAGGAATGTAGGAGTGAAAGCGGAAAGAAAGAAAGGGGTGCCGTAGTGGATATGCCGTCAAGGATGGGACGTCACGCAGCCGGAAGTAGAGCCGAAAAACGGTATAGGAAGGGATTGGCGTGCAATTTGGTTGGTTGGTTTGTGGGGTTTAACGTCCCAAAGCAACTCGGGCTATGAGAGACGCCGTAGTGGAGGACTCCGGAAATTTCGACCACCTGGGGTTCTTTAACGTGCACTGACATCGCACAGCACACGGACGCCTTGCTTTTCGCCTCCACCGAAAAGCTGCCGCCGAGGCCGGGATTCGATCCCGCGTCCTTGGGAACAGTAGTCGAGCAAAGTACCAAACACTAAAATGGGTAAACAAGAAGTGAATTAACCAACTAGAACCAACCAGAAGCATCCAACAGCAGCATCCATACTTTCACATAACTCGAATGCAGATTCTGCAGTGCTCTTTAATTTTTGTGCTTTCTTTTCACAGATATGCCATAATACCCAGTGAGTAAGTGAGAGAGGGAGTGAGTGAGTGCGTTATAACTTTATTGAGTATCCGAGAGAGTTTTGAGCGACCGGGCCTAGGTCTCCTACGTCGGAACACCGAGATCATATCTCTCCACCGTCTCGAAGGCGTGCGGAACGGCTAAGAGTTGGTCGCTGAGGCTAGAGCTACACTGAACGGTGGACCACCTCAACGAGTGCGTGATGAAGTACCCTTGTCGTATCAGACTTTCCTCACATATACAACATGTTCTGTTGCTGGCTTTCTTTAGTAATCCCATATCATTGGCAGTCCTGGGTACGAGCATAATTACCGACCATCTCGCTGTTTCCACCATGGGACTCGAATATCATGCCTAGGATGTAGATATCCTTCATGATCGGGATCAATCAAGCGTGCTTTTTCGTCGTACAATTACCCCTAGTGTAGTATATTCGTATACATAGGGGACGTCATACTACTGAAATATTTAATATTGAAAAGCAAACCTTTTATCACACATATAGGATTCTCATTATGCGTAAAGCAATAGTATCAAATGACAATTTCCGAAAAACATCTTCCGTGTGCAACAACCTCCCCTGAATTAACTAGAGTGGTTACATGAGAGCCTGATGAGATCAACTTCTCTACTTGCCAGCGCTCATCGATCAGTTCCAGAGATTCGTGACCATATTGCTGAGCTGTAATTAGTCAGTACAGCAGGTGATGTTATCCCGACCAACGAGAAACGACTCGATAAATGCTCTGAAAGATATATTAAGCAAGTCATATGATGGAGTAAGCAGCAGTTGGACAGCCTGGGGTATAACTTCAGGTGAGCATGCCACTTAGAGTAATTGCCACATGGTTTGCGAAGTGAGAGTTGCCAGGTGACAAGGTCGAGAACTGAGTGTTGGGCAGGGTGTGTGACGTCACAAGATTACATGACGTGAGCCATATGACAGAAGCTCTGCCGAGTTGGTTTCCAGGTGGCATGGCCGAACCATCATTAGTAGGTAAAGTGTGCTGTAGGACGACGCGACATGGCAGAGTTGGGAGGAGAATGACGGAAGGCACTAGGCAGTCGACATGGTCGAGGGTGATTGGTCGCCGAGGTATGGGACGCCATGAGACCACGTCACATGATTCTCAGTTGACAAGTATAGTGGCAGAAGTATGATCGCTATTTTCGCTCACTGAGCCGCCGACGCCAGTGCCGACTACGTTTTTGTGGAGAGCGGGACCTTTAACGTTATCACTTTAAAACAATTAAAGCAGAAGACTAGCCCATAGGCTCGGGATAAAAAAATCATCAGCGTAATATTACTCATATTGCTTGCCCTTTCCGTTTTTATGGTGGTTATATGACCTGATAGTTTCTTTAAAGGCTTGTGGCGAAAGCAGAGTGACGCATATACGTTTTTAGAACCCTTTTTGAGATCAAATATTGATTTGCCGATTTAATCAATATACAGGGTCTCCTAGCTAAGTGAAACCAAGGTTTTATGTGCAATGAGCACCAGCCCAGTGAAACCATTTCAGATTTGATCATAATTACTTATGCTAATTTGCAGTACGCAGCCTCCTCACGGCCGCTGAAGGGTCAAAAAGGATGGGACCGGATGCGGATAAAACAGAGAACTCTGGCCAGACAGAGCGGGGGTCCCGCCTACTAGACTAATCACATGGTGACGCGGTTGTCGCATGCTCTCTGTGACATGCGCAGCGACATGTGACACCCGCAGCGCTGCCTGGTCCATCTCTGCAAATTCAGTATTTTTTAAATATTATCAATTTACCAAACAAGAGCTTTTTCCTGCTAATGACCGCACTGAAAAATTGGACTTGTATTCCCATTTATATACCGCGTGTCCCTGCTAAATTTAATAAAGGTTTTGGTTTGCTTTGGTTAGCTTGGTTTAACGTCCCAAAGCAACTCAGCCTATGAGAGACGCCGTAGTGGAGGACTCCGGAATTTTTCGACCACATACGCTGAGCCCTAGCACAGACAAGCTAATTAAGAGCTATTCAGCCTATGCTAATATGAATTGTCTTTCGTTCACTGAAGTAATCTAGTTAGCGAATAATATTTTGCTATATTCAGTTATTGGCTTGAGAGAAAAAGTGTCAATGCAAAAGCTGTAGATCTTCTCGAAAAACGGCTAGCTACGCTGTTTGCAACGAATTATCATTTACGCATTGTGATTTTTACCAGCCGAAATCGACGCCTGGCATAAAAAATTAAAGAACACTGCAGAATCTACATTGGAGTAATGCGAAAGCACGGATGCTGCTGTTGGTTTCTTCTGGTTGCTTCTAGTAGCTTAATTTACTTCTTGCTTGCCCATTTTAGTCTTTGGTACTTTCAAATTGCGCGCCAATCCCTTCCCTGGCCCTTTTTCGGTTCTACTTCCGGTTGCGTGATGCACATCTTCTACCTCACATTAATTCACTTCTTCTTTACCCCTTTTAGCAGTCCCCCAACTGATTGTTAAAACTGATTCTTATAGGAAAGGAAAGGCGCGGTAACTGTCTCACTTGTTTTCTGTGGACACCTCAACCGCGTCGTAAGGGAAGGGAGGAAAGTGCGAGTGAAAGTGGAAAGAGAGAAAGAGGAGCCGTAGTGGAGGGCTACGGAGTAATTTCGGCCACCTGGGGATCTTTAACGTGCGCTGACATCGTACAGCACACGGAAGCCTCTTCGTTTCGCCTCCATCGAAACGCAGCCACCGAGGTCGGGTTCGAACCCGGGTACTCCGGCACAGTAGTCGGGCGTCTTACAACTGCCCCCCCCCCCCCATCGCCGGCGGGGGGTCCCCCAACTGATCCATCCACAAGCCAACCACTTTAGCCGCAGGAACCAAGGGATGACTCTTTCCCCCTCTACGTGGACGCAGTGGGAGCAGAGATAGGAGCAGGTCGTCGTCACATAGACGCAGCTCAAGGACCAACTCTAACTGCGGAGAAGAAGGAAGACCTTCCAAACATTTGGCATGGAAGACGCCACTTACAGACGACAAGCAACGCCGAGCCCCCGACCTACCGGTAAGAGAGCTGGCAGACTTAGTACGACAACTGCAACAGTTAGCTCAGTCTAACGCAAAAACCAAACAGTTAGAAACTGCAAATGAGCAATCAAAAAATGACAAGTCGTCTGTGGCGTGCGCTCGCGTTGACGTCACCCCTAATGAGGACATGGAAGTAGATCAAAACCACCGTAACAGACGAAAGGCATCTCTGGTACCTCGACCAGATCCAGAGAACTTAGAAAGTAATTATGAAGAGATATTTGCAAAAATATACCAACGACTCGCCAAGGTGGAGGAAACTATCCATAAATTAATACCACAGCTTAACAAGGTAACTGACACAATGACAAAGTTTTCAACTACTTTCGAAACTGTCCTAGCTAAACTCGACACGCTTACAACCAAGGTTTACGCACTGCCATCCCCTAGTAACCTGATCATGACATCTCCAACGCCAAATGCAGGCTCTTAGCCTCCCGCCCACACTGCATTCTCACGCCCAGCCGACGGCGCTTCGACGCGTCCGTCTACCAGCAGCATTCTCAGATGCAGCGTATTGCAACCCGCGCGAGCGGAACCTTAACCGATACGCAACGGCTAGTACACCTGTTATAGTGTGGCAATGGAACTGCAGGGGATTCCGAGCCAAGCGTAAGGCTTTGGAATAAGCAGTTTTGGCACAAACTTAGCACTTCAAGAGACAAATACAGAAGTAAAGCTAGCAGGGTATACAGCATACAACGAGAAAGTGTCGGCTGAGCGCCGGCCGATCACAGCTGCACTTGTACAATGTAATCTAACTGCAAACCAACTAGATTTTAAACATCGGAGGTCTCTCATATATTTATACAAATTCTACCGAACAAACGAGCACAATCTCCCCTTTAAATTCTAAACGTATATTGTCCACCTAAAGACAACAGCGCGAAAATAGCCACACTCATCCGTATGGCGCATGTTGCCGCTCAAAATGGAATGTTACTGACTGTCGGAGACTTTAACGCACCCCGTGCAGCATGGGGCTACTCAGTTAACAGTAGAAAAAGAACTAAATTATGGGAGACAGCCCAGGCGCTAGGGCATACCTTACTCGTTGACCCTGATAAACATACGCGCATTGGTAACAGTGTAACCAGGGATACGTGCCCTGACCTTACCTTTGCCAGAGATATACCCGATGCGAGATGGGAAAATCTAAATACAAACACAGGAAGCGACCACTATGTACTATGTACCACTTTCCGAGCCACACATTGCAAAATGCGTCTCCAGGTAGTGAAGCACACGAACTGGGACGCCTTTAGATATGTCCGCTCGCAAAGGCCAGTGGAAGGTATAGTAGATTTAAGACGAACGGACGGACGGATGGACGGAGCGTCTGTTGCAAGAAAGGCGTCCGTGTGCTGTGCGATGCCAGTGCACGTTAAAGAACCCAGGCAGTCGAAATTTCCGGAGTCCTCCACTACAGCGTCTCTCATAGCCTGAGTTACTTTGGGACGTTAAACCCCACAAACCAACCAAACCAACCAAGACGCCGCAAACACTTCAAAAACTGTTACCCTGGAGGACAGCAGTCCCAGCCCGGACGCTAAGCTAGTGCACATGATTGAAGCACAAAGAAGTATTCATGCTCGATGGCCTAAAAATAAGCACAAACGACGTTTAAAAATTCGGATAACCCGGCTTGAAAAGGAAATCGAGGCTTACTCGTGGGAACTTAGCCGAGAACAGTGGCATCAGACTTGCGACCGCCTTAATGTGCAAATGGGCAATAAGAACACATGGTTTTTACTTAGACATTTACTGGATCCTACAAAACTAAGGCCGAATCCCGGAAGAACCTACATAGGATCTCGCAATCTTTCTAAGGCACCGACGAAGAGCTCATGACCACATTAAAAGATCAATACATTAACACCTCCCAGGATATACCCACGCCAGATGGGTAAACAGGATTGGATAATCCTCACATGGATAGCATCTTTCCCGTAGCAGAGATCAGAGCTGCTCTTAACAAAATTAACACCACCTCAGCACCGGGGGAAGATTGCGCCACCAACAAGATGTCGCGCAATTTAAAGGACCAGTCAGTAGAGGCTCCCAGCAGCACGCCGTCAATGGACCGCCAATGGTCCATTATTGGGATATATTGGTCCCAATATTGGTCAATATTGGCGCCTGATTGGGGCGCACAAAGAGTCAAGATATATGCCAACCAATTTGATCGGCTCTCCTATCAAAACCAGTATTGGCATACTACCGTGTTTACTGGCATTCAACGGCACTCAATGACTACTCAATATCTTCCACCCAAGCTCACTCACTGGTTGTTATATCAGGGCCAACCCGCCAAGCTCACTGGCCATCCAATATCTTTTATCCATGCTTATTCACTGGATATTCACATCTGGCATCCAGCCAGATTTATCGGCTACGCAATATTTCCAATTGAATCTTGCCCACTGGTTTTGCATTATTGGCATCCAGCCAGAGCAATTGGCAATCCGGCACCACGGCTAGTTGCTTTTTCGTGCTATGACTAATAGGCAACTGCAAAGCCATCCCCTACTTATGCAGTGCAGATATTGCCGCGAAACCTTCCAAACAGTATTTGATGTTTTTTAACAGCCGCCGGCATACAGGCTTATCACTCTGATTCTGGACCGCGTATCAGTTCCGTAATCTTTGTTTGTTAATGCTCGATGTCGCGAGTCACACCTTTATGAGTTTTGTTGTAGCGCAAGATGCACCGAGATCTGTCTCGAAGGTTCCGGCCACTTAGGTGTCTTTCCACAATGTTCCAGCCCGTGCTGGTAGCTGTTTGCGACGTTATCTAGATTGTTCTGTGCAGCCTTTAAATTGAGCGTTGCCGAGTGTGACGGGCATTTTCTTTGTTCGACTATCGACGAGCACGTTTGTTTCTATCGCCGCCGCCTAGTTGCTTGGTTCTTTTGCGGGCGCAAGTCAGCCCAAATAAACAGTTTCTTTAGTGCAATCATCGACCCCTTCATTTGTGTCGTCGACCTCGCCACCACTACGTGACATCTGGTGGAGGTGCTGCCTTTGATCCTTCAAGCGAAGACCCAAGCCGTGTTCCTGTCGCCCTGGAAGACCAGCCTACAGGTCACCGAGCCAGCCGCCGACTTCAAGGCCTACAACCCGAACACGGTCTGCTGCTTGACCCCAGTCGATCTCGGAAGGCATCGACGCTGACAATGGCCAAGCCTACAGCACCGGTTATTTTCGTCCAACCCCGGGAGCCCCCCTGCTTCCATGGACTACCGGATGAAGATGCGGGAGATTGGATGGACCTTTTCGACTGTGTGACAGATTTCAACGGCTGGAATGACGCCGCGAAACTTAGGCAAGTCTACTTTGTTCTTCAAGGACATGCCCGAGTTTGGTTCGAAAATCATGAGGCAACTATGAAGGATTGGGAGACTTTCAAGGATGCGTTTCTGCCTGCCTTTTCAAGCATCGTCCGAAAGGAAAGAGCCCAGATCCTCCTTCAGTCAAGACTGCAACTTCCTAACGAGTCTGTCCTGGCGTACGTTGAGGAGATGAAGCGCATCTTTCGCCGCGCTGACCCTAACATGACTGAAGGTGAGAGAGTCAAACTTTTAATGCGAGGCGTCAAGGAATCGCTTTTTGGATATCTTGTCCGAAATCCGCCAAAAACAATGGCGGAATTTGAAACGGAAGCGTCTGCCATCGAGAAGACGTTGTACACCCGGATGCGTCACTACGAGCGGTCACTTCAGCCAGACTACTCAAGCCACTACCCCACTGCATCTACAAGTGGAGAGAACCTTCGTGACCTCATCCGGGAGATCGTGCGAGAGGAGCTCCGCCGAATGCAGCCATCATCGCAACAACCCCAGGTGGCGACGATCGCGGACGTCGTCCGTGAAGAAGTCCAGCAGGCGCTGGGCGTTCCTGGAGCGACGGCTGCGACTTTTCCAGCACAAGAGGCAACAGCGATGAACTACGCTGGTGCATTACGTCGCCCTCTGCCCCGACGTGATGACTTTCCGAGCCCTCGCCGCTACCGGCCTGTTCCTGAAAACCGCCCCTTGGATCCCGCCCGCCAAGCCTACCAACCACCAACAAGCCACAGGAAGTGCGACGCATGGAGGACAGCGAACAACCGGCCATTATGCTTCCACTGCGGTGAGGCCGGCCACATTCTGTGGCACTGCCCGTACCGACGAATCGGTCTCCGCGGATTTGCAGTCGACGCTCCACGACCACGCCCAGGCGAACGACCGCAAGAAATCGACAACTATCTGCGTAGCGGTGAGATTGCACCACCAAGCCGTCGATTCAGGTCTCCATCGCCGTACAGGGCCCGCTTTGCGTCGCCAGGACGTAACTATGATGATAGTGTGCGCGGAAGGTCCCCAAGCCCTCGTAGGGGAAACTAAAGGCAGCAACCTTTGGAGGTGAGGTTGCTCAACGGCGAAAAGACGAAGATCCTCCGCCGCCGACGACCACTAACGACGACGCAACCATTTCATCGCCGCTCCACACGACGACATCGACGACAACACGACCAGAGTGCAAGCAGACACCGCCGCCCAGCGAAGTAACAACGGTATGCCCCGGCCATGACCTGAAGAAACGACGGAGCCGAGATCGGACACTAAGGCCCACGTGCAATGCGAGGACGCGAACAAGTGAACTTGAAGTTGATGTCGACGGTCGCAGAGTCACTGCCCTAGTAGACACCGGAGCTGACTATTCAGTCATTAGTGGACCGTTAGCCTCTCAGCTAAGAAAAGTTACCACCCCTTGGGATGGCCCGCTGATTCGCACAGCAGGTGGCAACCTGATTACTCCATCGGGACGATGCACTGCAAGAATAACCGTAAATGGGCGTACTTATCCCACCAGCTTTGTGGTCTTGCAGCAGTGCTCCCGTGACGTGATTTTAGGCATGGACTTCCTAAATGAACATCGGGCTATCATCGACCTGCGATCCAAGCTCATCAAGCTCTCTGCAGACAAAGCCATTCCTGCTATGACGACGTCGATGCAACACATCCCTCTAAACGTCCTCGACGAAGAATTGAACGTCCCGCTCCGATGAAGTATCGCAGTCTGCGTAGGTAGCGCCAACATCGAAACCGCTGAAGGCATCGTCGAAGGAAATATCCAATTGCTCTTAGAACGAGGTGTCGGCATCGCAAGAGGCATCACGAAATTCCGGAGAGGTCAAGCTGAGGTTCTGGTAACAAACTTCACCGAAGAATATCGGCATCTCAACAAGGGCACGACGATCGCCTTTCTCGACGAATTAGCGGACCTCAAAGGTGTATTCACCCTCCATGACCAAACGCTGGAAGACGCACCGGACCTATTCCGTCAGCCCACATTTGACATCAACCCGGCATTGACCCACAACAGGAAAGACCAGATTCTCAGTCTGCTTCGAAGCTACGGAGAGTGCTTCTCATAGTCATCGAAGGTACGACAAACACCACTGGCCAAGCATCTCATAATAACGGACGAACACGCCCGACCTCTGCGCCAGACCCCTTATCGTGCATCGCCGCGATAACACCAGGCCATTCGCGATCAAGTTGAGGAACTGCTGCGTGATGACGTAATCCAGCCATCGAACAGCCCCTGGGCGGCACAAGTCGTTTTGGTCAAGAAGAAAGACAGCACATTTCGCTTCTCCGTTGATTATCGCCGCTTGAACAGCATAACGAAGAAGGATGTCTACCCGCTTCCCCGCATCGACGACACTCTCGACCGGCTCTGCAATGCAAGGTACTTCTCATCGATGGACCTAAAGAGCGGATATTGGCAAATTGAGGTCGACGAAAGAGATCGCGAGAAGACCGCATTCATCACACCGGACGGCCTTTATGAATTTAAGGTGATGACATTTGGCCCCTGCTCCGCACCAGCCACGTTTCAGCGAGTAATGGACACAGTCCTGGCAGGCTTGAAATGGCAAATTTGTTTGGTATATTTGGACGACGTTGTTGTCTTCTCGTCAAACTTTGAAGACCACCTAAAGCGACTACAGACAGTGCTGGAAGCCATCAAGTCATCGGGGCTAACGCTAAAAGCAGAGAAGTGTCACTTCGCCTACGAAGAACTCCGATTCCTAGGTCACATCGTTAGCAAGGACGGTATTCGCCCAGACCCGGAGAAAACAGCTGCAATCGCACAATTCCCACCGCCTGCCGACAAGAAAGCTGTGCGCCGATTCCTTGGGCTGTGCGCTTATTATCGACGATTTGTCGGAAACTTTTCGCGGATCGCCGAACCGTTGACGCAGCTTACAAAGGCTGACGTACCTTTTAAATGGGAAGCGCCGCAAGGAGAAGCCTTCGACGAACTTAAGCGCCGCCTGCAATGCCCTCCTGTACTTGGCCACTTTGATGAAAACGCCGAGACCGAAATTCACACCGACGCGAGCAGTGTAGGCCTATAGGAGCCATTCTCGTCCAGAAGACTGCCGGACAGGAAAAAGTAATCGCCTACGCTAGCAGGTCTCTCACAAAAGCCGAAGTCAATTACTCGACGACCGAGAAGGAGTGCCTTGCGATCATCTGGGCTACTTCGAAGTTTCGTCCATACCTATACGGCCGACCATTCAAGGTGGTAAGCGACCATCACGCGCTCTGCTGGCTGGCTAATTTGAAAGATCCTTCCGGCCGCCTTGCCAGATGGAGCCTACGACTTCAAGAATTTGACATGACTGTAGTCTATAATTCGGGCAGGAAGCATTCCGACGCAGACTGCTTATCCCGCGCTCCCGTCGATTCCCCCCCAAAGGACGATGACGATGACGCCTTTTTGGGACCGGTAAGCGCCAGCAGTTTCGCAGAACAGCGATCAGACCCTGAGCTGAAAGCGCTAGCCGATTACTTGGAAGGAAAGACCGCTTCCCCTCCTGGTGTGTTCAGGCGACATTTATCATCCTTCACGTTAAGCAATGGCCTCCTCGTGAAGAACTTTGCACCCAACAAGACCGCGCAGCTTCTCGCAGTGCCTAAAACCCTTCGGCAAGAAATTCTGCAGGCGTTGCACGATGAGCCCACAGCAAGCCATCTCGGATTTGCGCGCACGTTGCGTCGAATCCGGAAGTATTTCTGGCCGCGACTGCCTGCCGAAGTTTCCCACTACGTGAAGACGTGTCGTGAGTGCCAACGACGCAAGACGCCGCCGATCAGACCAGCGGGACTACTAAACCCGATTCCGCCCCCAATCCTACCATTTCAGCAAATTGGGATGGATCTTCTCGGCCCCTTTCCATCTTCGTCTATGGGTAACAAGTGGATCATCGTGGCCACTGACTAACTTACCCGTTACGCCGAAGCAAGAGCACTACCAAATGGTACCGCGGCAGAAGTCGCTAAATTTTTTGTCGAACAAATTCTTTTGCGACACGGCGCCCCAGAAGTGCTCATCACGGACAGGGGAACGGCGTTTACGGCAGAGTTGACGCAAGCCATCCTGGAATACAGTCACACAAGCCAACGACGAACAACTGCGTACCATCCCCAGACCAATAGCCTTACGGAGCGCCTGAACAAAACGATCGCGGACATGATCGCTATGTACGTCGACGCTGAACACAAAACCTGGGACGCCATCTTGCCGTACGTGATCTTCGCGTATAACACGGCAGTACAGGAGACGACTAGAGCGACCCCGTTTAAGCTTGTGTACGGCAGGGAGCCCACGACGATGCTCGACGCAATGCTGCCGCACGTAACCAACGAGGACAACCTTGACGTCGCCGCCTACCTGCAGCGTGCAGAGGAAGCTCGACGACTCGCACGGCTGCGTATTAAAGACGAACAGCGCACCGACAGCCGACGATACAATTTACGACGACGCCACGCAGAATACAATCCAGGAGACCAAGTGTGGGTTTGGACACCAATTCGCCGTCGCGGATTAAGTGAAAAGTTGTTGCGTCGATACTTTGGACCATACAAAATCCTTCGCCGCGTCGGACCACTGGACTATGAAGTCATTCCCGACGGAACGTCAGCATCACAACGGCGACGCGCACGCCCAGAAATTGTACATGTGCGACTGAAGCCATATTACGCGCGTTAAAGAATCTGTGGTGTTTAAACTTTGCAGTGTTTATGTTTAAGTTTCTCTGTTCTGGAACATCGAGGCGATGTTTTTTTAAGGGGGGAGTAGTGCCGCGAAACCTTCAAAACAGTATTTGTTGTTTTTTAACAGCCGCCGGCATACAGGCCGATTCTGATTCTGGACCGCGTATCAGTTCCGTGATCTTTGTTAATGCTCGATGTCGCGAGTCACACCTTTATCAGTTTTGTTGTAGCGCAAGATGCACCGAGATCTGTCTGGAAGGTTCCGGCCACTTGGGTGTCTTTCCACAATGTTCCAGCCCGTGCTGGTAGCTGTTTGCAGATCCGGACCACGAAAAGGAAATAACAAAAAGAATACGATTGGGATGGAGCGCATTTGGCAAGCACTCGCAGATTATGACTAGCAGCTTACCGGTATCGCTCAAGAGGAAAGTATACAACAGTTGCATCTTGCCTGTACTCACCTATGGGGCTGAAACGTGGAGGCTAACCAAGAGAGTTCTACTTAAGTTGAGGACAACCCAGAGGGCTATGGAACGAAAAATGGTAGGGGTAACGTTAAGAGATAGAAAGCGCGCAGAGTGGGTCAGAGAAATAACTCAAGTTACCGACATTCTAGTAGAAATTAAGAAGAAATGGACATGGGCAGGACATGTAGTGCGAAGAGAGGATAACCGATGGTCGCTGAGGGTAACAAACTGGATTCCAAGGGAAGGAAAGCGTAGCAGGGGGCGGCAGAAAGTTAAGTGGACGGATGAGATTAAGAAGTTCGCAGGGGTCAAGTGGATGCAGCTAGCACAGAACCGGGTTAAGTGGAGAAATATGGGAGAGGCCTTCGCCCTGCAGTGAGTATGATCAGGCTGATGATGATGATGATGATGATGATGATGATGATGATGATGATGAACGGATATGCTTGAAGTTCATTGGGCCAATAATGATTATGGTATAGCGTCGCTGCACATTATTGGTAGCTCAATGGCACCATTGGGCCACTTGTGGGCCAGTGATCGCCAATCAATCCCCATTGTTGGGCCGATGAAATGTGCTGCCTGGATATGGACCTCTTCAACAGGTACTGGACAGAGGGCAGCGTCCCTGAGGAATGGAAGCACGCTAAAATTATTTTCATGCCTAAACCAGGCAAAAGACTCGAGGTGGGGAACCTCCGCCCGATCTCGCTAGCGTCTTGTCTCGGGAAGGTAATGGAACACGTTGTCTTAAACAGGCTCCTTATGCACACCGATGCGGAAGGCACGTTTCCCCCTTCCATGATCGGATTTCGAGCAGGTATTTCGACTCAGGACATTATGTGGCAAATTCAACAAGACATTCTAGATACAAATCGCATAAGAGCCACGCGAACCATCCTGGGACTCGATTTGAGTAAGGCCTTCTACAATGTGTCACACGCTTCCATCCTCACTCATCTCTCACAAATAAACGTAGGCAAACGAACATACGACTACATCGCTACCATTTTGAATGCGCGAACGGCTACGCTCCATTTCGTTGACAAAACTAGCGACAAAATTACACTAGGGACGAGAGGAACACCGCGAGGCGCCGCACTTTCACCTTTCTTCTTCAACATCGCTTTGAGCGGCCTCCCGCGTCTGTTAGATTATATCCCACACATACATCATTCCATATGTGTCGACGACATCACCATATGGACCAATTCTGGCTCCGATGGAGAGATTACAGAGTCATTACAACGAGCTATCGATACGGTACAGTCTTACGTGCAGGAAAACAGCCTTACCTGTTCACCGGCTAAATCAGAACTGTTAGTTATAAGGAACAAACAAGCTTCCCAGGCAGAACCAGATTCTCTAGAACCTATCCAGTTACACATTTAGAACCAACCGATACCCCCGGTAGCCACGATCAGAGTTCTCGGAATGTTGATTCATCATCATCAGCCTGACTATGCCCACTGCAGGGCGAAGGCCTCTCCCATATTTCTCGAAGTAGCACAATTAGCAATGTTTATTCAGAATAATACGCAAAACACAGAAGCTATACGCCGGCTACGCGTCACGGCGCACCAGATGGGTGGGCTGGTGAGGTGTATTGCCACACGTCTCAGGGGTACGAGAGAAGCCGACCTGTGCAGGATCATTCAAACCTTCATGATAACCAGAATCATGTATGCTTGCCCATACTATCATCTGCGTCGTAGGGACGCAGATGCACATGATAGCATAATTAGAACAGCATACAAAGCGGCCCTTGGCTTGCCAGTATACGCTAACTCAGATCGACTACTGCAGTTGGGAATTTTTAACACGCTATCTGAACTAATTGAAGCCCATAAAACAGCACAAGTGACCCGTTTTCCACGCAGCGTTGCGGGACGCGTAATTCTTGACAAGCTCCACATACGCCCCAATGAGGAGGTGTGCGCAGCATCCCATTTATCGGCTGACATAACTAGTAGACTAGTTGTTATATCAATAGTCAAAAATGTGCTTCCAGGCAGACATGATGCCAGCAGGAAGACAAGGGCACTGACCCTTCAAAAACAGTACGAGGACGATCCATAAGCAGTGTACGTGGATGCAGCTCAACGCATCAAAAACGGAGCATACGTGGCATGTATGGCCACTCCAAAGTCAACCTTCATTAATGCCATAACATTTCATGTTAGCTCCATTTGCGAGGCAGAGGAAGTAGCTATCGCACTGGCCATCGCGGATCCCCGCACAAAAACTATTCTAAGCGACTCAAAGAGGGCCTTTCAAAATTTCGCCAAAAATTCTGTAAGCGCACTCGCGGCGCGAATTTTGCACAACCGATCTCTCAAACACATCAATCTCGTATGGGTTCCGGCTCACGCGGGTAACTCCGGAAACGAAGGGGTCGACCGTCTAGCCCGAGACTTAACCAATCGGGAGACGGGAGATCTATCAGGAACGGACGCGCCTGTCGAGGCACCGCGCACATACGCGGAGGTAACAAACTTTTATCGCGAGCTAAGATGCGTGTACCCAGCCCCTCACCCCGATCTGGACCGGGCGCAAGCCAGGACACTCAGACGTCTACAAACAAAGACCATTCTTAGCCCCTATCGATTATCGTTAATTACGAACGGAGAATACAACTCTGCATGCCGGCACTGCGGTGACGGGCCGCAGGCCACTCAAGAACATATAGTACTGTGGGAATGCGCCAGCAATCCCCCTCCAAAGACACTCTTATCAGCTCCCTCAGAGGAGGAATGGGACAAGCTGTAGCCCAGCCCAAAAAAAACTACGCAACTGGCTTTCGTCACGCGAGCTTAAGAGGTCGCCCCCGACTGGGGGCCACCCTAGACTCGCCCCAGCCCGAAATAATTCCTTTCATTTTGTGGCAGTAGAAGGTGTTACCACCAGTCTTTGGTACTTTCAAATTGCGCGCCAATCCCTTCCTATGCCCTTTTTCGACTCTACTTCTGGTTTTGTGGCTTCATATCCTTGACATCCTGTCCACTACGGCACCCGTTTCTCTCTTTCCGCTTTCACTCCCATCTTTCTTCCTTCCCTTACGGCACGGTCCAGGTGTCCACAGAACAAGTGTGGCAGATACTGCGCCCTTGATTTCCTGAGAACCAGTTATTCTAAATAATTACCTAATTAACTTATTGGCCTAATTATTTTTTCTGCAGCAATACTGCGTCACCCTCTATCGATTGACACCACTCATTAACCTTTACCACATCTCAATTTCCCGCAACTGCTGCGGACACGATTTTGGGGGCGCGGTCTGCGGACATGGTCTGAATATAGCGAAAGTAACGCTTTCGCGTTATAAAAGACATCCTCGGTGCTGCGGTGTCAATTTAACGTCTCAATACGCACACAAGGTTACAAAATCTCTTTTTCTGCTCCGTCCTCTCTGCGATAAGTTGGTAGTGTGCAGTTGGCGAATGATTTAAAATAGCAGTTCATCACGTGACAGTATTTTTGACAGCCTATAAATAGGGCGGCGCAAGAAGCAGTGATAAAAACAATGCAGCTAGCCGTTTATCGGGGAGATCTACAACATTTGTATTGACACCGTTTCTCTCAAGGCAATAATTTAAAGATTTGTTAAATACTTTTTAGTTTTTACTAACTTTGATGAACCAACCCATACTGCAGATTAGCATAGATGACTGAACAGCTCTGAACAGGTTTTTTACTAGGTGGGGCCCACCGCATTTTAAAACCCTCGTTAAATTTAGCTGGAAATCCATGTAATTAAGTAAATTGCAAATCGATAAATAATCTCGGAAAAGGTAGAAAGTAATCTCAATAAAGGGCGTGTGATGATCTTAAAACGTTGAGATTTTAGTTATAACTAACTACAGATAGTGTGTGCAGGTTAAATAGCAAGTGGTTGCCAGTGATGCCATAATCAAATTTAAACTCCTTCCATACATCGATTTCAGGACTGGTAAGAGATGCCCCACAAACTGAGTATGTGTGCGGGCGAAAAAAAATAAAAGAGCACTGCAGAATCTGCATTGGAGTAATGCGAACGCACGGATGCTGCATATGGTTGCTTCTAGTAGCTTAATTCACTCCTTGTGAGTGAGTGAGTGAGTGAGTGAGTGAGTGAGTGAGTGAGTGAGTGAGTGAGTGAGTGAGTGATTGAGTGAGTGAGTGAGCGAACGAGTGAATGAGTGAGCGAGACTTTATTTGCACCGACATGGACCTCGGGGCAGGGGCTCAGCCATGGGGAGGATCTCCTTGCCGGCTATCCTGCGCCGTGACCGCAAGGAAGGTCTTGGTGTAAGCCTCCTCCGCCAGGCGTAGGACGATTTTTTGTTCATCTACATTTGGGCTGCGGATGTAGGCCTCCCAGGTAATTTGATCAAGGGGATTAGTTTCTTTAGCTTCTGGAGAATCGGGGTGATCTCCAGATTGGGTGATCTTGTCTCAGAGGTACGTTGCAGAGATTGCAAGCCTCTGGGTCCCCTGTCAACTCATTATGCAGAGTAACATGAGGAAGAAACGCTTGGCCTGAATTTGTCGCCAGGCCCTGCATTCTGAGGGTATTAGAGACCTATCTGGTGGTGGATAGATCCTTCTGTTTAGTCTGGGAGTCTCAGAGAGCTCCTTGTATGGGATGACGGGGTTTTTGTCTCCGGGTAGCGGGATCTCTATGGCCGCTCGGGTGTATACATCTCGAGCGAGGCGATGGGCAGCCTTTTGGCCTGGTAGACCCTCGTGAGCTGGAACCCAGATGACTGAAACCTCCCGGTTTATCGGGTGCTTTCTCAGTAGACTAGCCACCTGCTTGTAAATTAGGCCTTTTCCGAAGTTCCTAACAGCCGCCTTATTATCTGATAAGATAGTTCTGGCTTTAGTGCCTATACATGCAAGCGCTATAGCAGCCTCTTCAGCTATTAGAGCGTTACGTGTATTAATGGATCGAATTACTTTCTGGGAGTGGCTCTCATCTACCACTGCTATGACCGCGACCCCTTCTAGCCCGCAGGCAGCATCGCAATAGGCTGACTCCTCAGGAGGGTCGTTTATTAATTTGCTTTGAATAAATTTTGCTCTGTGCTGTCTTCTCTCCTTGTCATGAATCGGGTGCATATTCTTAGAGATCGGTGCAATTTTGAACTGTTTCCGCGTCTCAAGCTCCAGGTGTTCAGCGACATAGGGTAGCTCACCTGACTGAAGCTGTAGTTCTTACAGTATTTTTCGGCCCACTACAGTGGAGTTGAGCCGCGACATCTGGGTCTCCCTGACCGCTTTAGCAGTCTCTTCCCAGTTATTATGCATTTCCATAGCTAGAAGATTCTCTGTCGACGAGTTGGGGGGGAGGGATGCCTAAAGTCCTTTTGAATGAAGTGCTGATTCTGATCATTTTCTCTAACTTCTCTACTTCACCAAGATTGAGATTGAAAAAGGGGGTGGCATAAGCTATCCTGCTGATTACAAAGGCACGAAGTAGTTTTATTAGGCTGTGTTCTCTGAGGCCTTTGCTCTTGCGAGAGATTCGTCAGAATATCCCCATTACTTGGTATACATACGTCTCAAACTTTTTCAGGATGGTGGTGTTTTTCCTATTCTGCTGTAGGAAATACCCGGATCCTAATGGTGCTGACTTTCGGTACCTTGCTCCCTCCCGCGTATACCTCCACTGGTTTGTGTAGGTGCGGTAGGTGGGATTCTTTGGTTAGTTGTGATTTGCTGCATATTGAAAAAAAAAATCAGATTTGTGAGAAGAGAAAGATAGTCCTCTTTCTAGGGCGTATATTTCAACTATATACACCGCTTCCTGCAGCCTATATGATAAATCGGTGCTGGAGCCTCCATCGGTCCAGATTGTTATATCGTCTGCATAGATGGTATATTTGATGCCTTCTATCTTATTAAGATGAGACGAGAGATCTTTCATTGCAAAATTGAAGAGTACTGGGGAGAGGACAGATCCCTGGGGCGTTCCTCTGCCCCCGGTACTGATGGGCTCAGACCTAAGTCCCACGAAGCAAACTTCAGTTTTCCTGCAGGTGAGGAACTCTGACATATTTCAAGCACTTGCTTTCCACTCCAGCCGAGTTGAGGCCTTCGAGAACCGCTCTGTGCTCAACATTATCAAATGCCTTAGTGAGATGAAGTCCCAGGATGGCTCTATATGATGCATCGTCCTGTCCTCGGGAGCGTCCATGATGTCGCGCTGTAATCTGAGCGTGACATCTTGTGCGCTTAATCCCGGCCTGTACCCTACCATCTCCACTGGCCAGAGTTCCTTGGTTTCCATATGCCTACAGATTCTGACTTGGACCACTTTTTCCATGAGCTTTCCCAGACAAGAGGTGAGAGATACGGCCTTATGTTGTATAGTTCAAGTTTCTTGCCCGGTTTAGGAATAAGGACCAATCTGGAGATTTTCCACTCCTCTGTGATTTCGGCCCCTTCCCACATTTTATTCATTACTTCGCAAATGAAGTGGAGAAAGTCTTCGTCCAGATTTTTAAACATAATGTTCGTGATATTGTCTGGCACTGGAGCAGATCTCTTTTTGAGATCGTGCAGGACCGCCCTAATTTCTGCCAATTCAATTGAAGCATCTATGGCCTTATTCTCGGGCCCGGTATAGCAGTGTAGAGGGGGGCCGGGATCCTGACATGTATATGTTGTCCTGATTGCATCTGTATATGTATATGTTGTCCTGAATGTGACGTCCTCCGAACTGCATGTTCCAGCTCGAGCAACAGCACAGACAACCCCGCATGCTTTGACAGAGACCCCAGCCAGGTATATGTTGCATACGATTTTTCAAGAACTTACGCTTCGTTGGCTCGCTGGACTATTATTGTGTTTATTTTGCAGCCTACAGCGATTTGGCTGACACATATACTTTGCTGATATAAATACTATGCATATTTTTGTTCCATATTCACGGGAACTGAGGATTTTGTGATGGAAATCGACCAGCTCTTCAGATCCCTGAAAGCGATGCCTCGTGAGTACACACTCGTTCACCCACTCTATCCATGTGAATTGGAACTGAAAACCGACCATTTCGCGTTATTGCACGGCTCTAACAGATGACTGGTGGCAATGCCTAAATGTGAAATTTTTTAGAGAATGCACGCTGAGTTTGGACATGATAAACCTTTTTTATAGGTTTGTGCCATAAGCTGAATTTTTTTGCTCGCACAAATGGCAGTACCTTGCCGAATGTCTAGCTCCAAATGCTAATATGGATATATTCTATTTCAGTGCAGCGGCCACAACCCATACAAAAATGGCTTATGGTCGTCTATAAAAAATTTATGGTTATCTATCACCTCTTATGGACGTTTATAGTTGGCTATAGATGGTAATAGGAGTGTCTATAGCTGGCTATTGACAATTCTATTGCCAGCGCAGCTAAAGACATCATAGCATTGAATTTTCTATAGCCAGCTACAGAAAAACATGTACACAAACCTACAGACTTAAAACCTTCTGATTTTCTTTAGGTGGCTATAGGTATATGTATTTAGGTATATGTATTTAAAGCTATAGATCAGCACCCATCAAACCTTCTTTAGCTAGCTATAGAATAATTTATGCCTATGAGTCTAAAGAGCAGCAACTATATGATTCTCTTTAGATGGCTATAGACCAGTATCTATACTTAAAGCTATAGATCAGCACCCATCAAACTTTCTTTAGCTAGCTATACAATAATTTATGTCTATGAGTCTAAAAAGCAGCAACTATATGATTCTCTTTAGATGGCTATAAACCAGTACCTATACTTACAGCTATAGATCAGGACCCATCAAACTTTCTTTAGCTAGTTATAGAATAATGCATGTCTAAGAGGCTAAAGAGCGGCAACTATATGATTCTCTTTAGATGCTATAGACCAGTATCTATACTTAAAGCTATAGATCAGCACAAATCAAACTTTCTTTAGCTAGCTATAGAATAATTTATGTCTATGAGTCTAAAGAGCAGCAACTATATGATTCTCTTTAGATGGCTATAAACCAGTATCTATACTTAAAGCTATAGATCAGCACCCATCAAACTTTATTTAGCTAGCTATAGAATAATGTATGTCTAAGAGGCTAAAGAGCAGCAACTATATGATTCTCTTTAGATAGCTATAGACCAGTGTCTATACTTAAAGCTATAGATCAGCAGCCATCAAACTTTCTTTAGCTAGCTATAGAATAATGTATGTCTATGCAGCTAAAGAGCAGCAACTATATGATTCTCTTTAGATGGCTATAGACCAGTGTCTATACTTAAAGCAATAGATCAGCACCCATCAAACTTTCTTTAGCTAGCTATAGAATAATGCATGTCTAAGAGGCTAAAGAGCAGCAACTATATGATTCTCTTTAGATGGCTATAGACCAGTATCTATACTTAAAGCTATAGATCAGCACGCATCAAACTTTCTTTAGCTAGCTATAGAATAATGTATGTCTAAGAGGCTAAAGAGCAGCAACTATATGATTCTCTTTAGATGGCAATAGACCGGTGTCTATACTTAAAGCTATAGATCAGCACCCATCAAACTTTCTTTAGCTAGCTATAGAATAATGTATGTCTAAGAGGCTAAAGAGCAGCAACTATATGATTCTCTTTAGATGGCAATAGACCAGTATCTATGCTTAAAGCTATAGATCAGCCCCCATCAAAGCTTCTTTAGCTAGCTATAGAATAATGTATGTCTACTAGGCTAAGAAGCGGCAACTATATGATTCTCTTTAGATGGCTATAGACCAGTATCTATACTTAAAGCTATAGATCAGCCCCCATCAAAGCTTCTTTAGCTAGCTATAGAATAATGTATGTCTATTAGGCTAAAAAGCGGCAACTATATGATTCTCTTTAGATGGCTATAGACCAGTGTCTATACTTAAAGCTATAGATCAGCCCCCATCAAATCCTCTTTACCTAGCTATAGAATAATGTGTTCCTCTGAGGCAAAAGGCTGGTAGCCATCTGACTTTATTTAGATGGCTATAGACTAGTATATCTGTTTAAAGCAATAGACTAGGTGCCAACAAACCTTGTTTAGCTGCTAGACTAAAGTTTGCCTCTAAGACAAAAGACTGGTAGCCGTACAATTCTCTTTAGGTGGCTATATAGACTAGTATGTATATTTAAAGCTATATATTAGCTCCCATCAATCCTTTTAGCTTTCTATAGACTAATATATGTCTATGAGGCAAAGAATGGTAGCTATAAGATTCTCTTTAGATAGCTATTTGCTTTACCAACCTGTCGACTAATGTATGTCTATTAGGCTAAAGAGTGGCATCTATCTGATTATCTTTTATGGTTACAGACTAGTATGTCTATTTGAAGCTCAAACTAGCTGTCATCAAATTGTATTCAGCTAGCTGTAGGCCATAATGTGTCTCTGAGCAGCCATCTCATTCTGTTTAGATGGCTATACAAAGCCTATATTTAAGTATTGTGGAAAGCGTTAAGTGAAACGAGGCAGCAGTTCGAGCCACACTGCAAGTGGCGCCATATATTCATTCTCCTGCAATGACTGTAGAGATAAGCCTTGCAGAGATTTTGCCCATATGCTACTTCTTGACTGCATACCCCCTTAAGTACTCACTTATGAGTTTACATACTCAGCCTTGGGACAAGATCATAAACGCTTCATTTGAAAAATAATCGGCAGGGTGAGTTCTGCAGCCATATTTTTTATTCAGTACATCGATTTCTATTTAAACCTTGGCAGCCTGAGCGCTTCGATTCTTGAGTGTCGACTAATTTGAGGCTTCAGCTTTGGCAGGAAGTTAGAATTCCTCATAGAATTTTTCGAGGTTTTTCAAATCATTCACAACAGCAGCACCATCTCCAAAAGGGTTTGGAGTGTGCATTCACGTACAGAAGTGCCAAATTGAGTTTTTGAAACTTCCAGGAAAATTCTTCACATAGGCTCCACATACCTATGTGCAATTTGATTACTGCTGCTGGTACTTATCCATTGCCCCATGAGGAAGGCGTGCACAAGGAATGAGCAAAAACGAAAGTTAAGGTTCAGGTAAGCGTGTTGGCAGCATTCTGTGAAATATACTAGCACTGTTCGACCAGCGGCTTTTTTATGTCGTCTACTTTTTCTTATCCTATATGGGCCATTCTAATAGAAAACTGTAGGGTGAATGGGTGTATCGTAGCTTCGCCCGCCCCATTATCCCCTGCAACCCTTTTGCACATCACACATTGTGCACGACAAAAATGCTGCTTGTACAGATGCTAGCAAAATGACAATTTGCACTACAAGTATTTGATAACATGAACACTGAAATATTTTATTCCATTAAAGAGCCACTTAGAAAGCACAAATTCCAATATCACATCTCTAGTGACACATATAAGGAATGCAATACAAGAAATTTTCAGAAGTACAAACGAACATGCTAAAGCACAGATGGAGGAAGGACTGTTCTATACCATGCTCAAATAAAAATGCATTTGGCATTTCCTGGACACAGTGGCGTCACTAGGGGGATGCAGACCGCACCAGGAGCAGCTAGGGAGTGGGGGTAAGTGAGCCGAGTAGGCAGGCATTTTCAACAAAGTCGAGGTTCTTTAGGAAGTGTAGTCAAGAGAAAATATATTGTGTTGGCACGACATCAGTACGCATTTGTACCTTTTCAGTCCGGACGTAAAAAGAAATTGCACCATTCTGGCAGAAAGGTGTGAGAAATCTGGTGTAGGGAACGTAAAGTAAATCACCTGTCGTTATCTGTCACAGTTCATGGCCAGTGAAATGCCCAGCGTGGCACTAATTGATTGAAAGTACTTAACAGGCTGAAGCGGCGTTTATCTGTGGACTCCCGTTATGATGCCATACATAACATTTCCACCCTTCTGATACCAATGCATGCAGCCTAATGTCCCAAGCTGCAGCATGATAATGAGTACTTCTGGTTGCGACATGTCGGAGCTAGCCAGCACCATTCAATCCACAAATGATGCAGTGGGGCAGCTGTTGCTAGGACTTTGGATCTTAACATGCGCTTTCTATTGTCTGCAGACCACCATAATGAGCCGAAACAGAAGCCTTGTACAACGGGTTTACTTTCACCCACGGGCATCAAAATGTGCAGCTCCAAGCACACATGAAATGCAATAGATGGAAACCTGAGAAACGCGCTGGCACTGTATGCCTGCCGAGTTTTCACGGAGGGGCTGTGATCACTTAGAGCAGCTGTCTGAATTACACGTCTGGTGCCCTTATGGGCCTCAAGATATGTTGAGTTAGACAGGCAGGTTTTTTTACATTTGACTAAGCACAGTAGGGGGTGTGTTGCACACATAATTAGAGAGATCATCCTCAAGAGGCTGACAAGGAACATAAGAACTTTTCCCAGTGTATCTGTGTAACGCTTGAAACGCCGCTGCTGTACCTCGCATGTAAGAAAACAATATTTGATACTAAATAGACAAATAACAAGTGGGGGGAGGGGGGGACATGCCACTGCACTGGGTGGCGCTGACCCTAGTGATGCCACTCCCTAGACTGAGTGGTACAAGTAGTCAAAAAGCACAGAGCACACAACAAAAAGTCCCAAGCTCCTACTGCACCAGATAATATACATGCTTAGAAAAAAATACATATACAAGTCGAATATCAAACACACAAGCAAAAAGCATACAGGCAGCCAAAGCAGATTAAAATGTAATAATCTCTAACCTTCACATGCGGTAACAAAGAGCTACTCAGAGAATGAATACCAAACTGGCTTGCACAATTTACTGATTAGAATAAACAAAACAAGGCTGCAAGAGCAGACTCTCTCAGCAGTCATTTATTGATAAAGAGCTACTCTAAACATGTGACTAAAATTCCTAACATTTGACAAGACAGGGGTAGGAAAACAAAGTACTTATTAAATAACAACATACATATCAAAGAAGCCAGCCGACATTTAACAGGTAAAAGGGAATTGGCATTTTTTATAAGATAGTGCTCAAAAAGTGCCAAATGATTAAAATGAGTAGCCTTATTATCAGACAAAATATTAGTACAGAAGAGAGCAGTAGGAGGTAGCCTTGTCCAGCTCAGGCCTGAGAGACCAGCAAAGCTGATTAACTGAGCCCGATAAGCAGCTCAAGCTGTCGGCATCTTGAACAGAAGGTGTACATGTCTCCCAAAATAGTGCTTTCAACTCTGTGAAACCTTTATCTACAGAAATCAGAAGCAACCACATGCCACCAGTAGGAATTCAACCCTTGACCTCCTCGCAGTATTACACTATGCTCCAAATATACTGCTATGATTCAGACAGCACTTGCGAACAATCTCAATGTCCGAGTTACGTGTTACGATTTACTGTGTGTGTTCCAAACTGCCAGTGATGTCTCTGGACTGCGCGGTTCACACCAGGTGCAGACTTGGCAGCTTTGCAAGTATGAATTAAGGTAGTGGTACGAATTTGGATCATGACTATGTACTGCAGTTGTCCTTTTACAGACTCCTTCAGATTTATTATTTTCCTTTCTAAAGCATTCAATCACAAGACGGTCGAAATTAATTGTTTCCTTCCCAACAAACACTTCAATATACTTGCCGTCCCATCACTTCCAGTACTAAACTGCTAATGTGCGTTCAAGTCCAGACCTGTCTTAATATACACATAAAAGGTCAGGTTTCTTTCACTAGATTTTTGCCACGTAGAAGGGCCGCCCAAACAAATATGCCACTGGCGTCGGTTCGAAGTTCCGTCAGTGCCAAAGGGTTAAAATGAACCACGACAGATGGAGCGGTATATTTGGAGAAAATAGCGCAGGAGATGAGACAAGTAGACAATACGAGTGCCACTAGCAACTGAATGTATTCAAAGCATGCTTTGAATACACTGAGCGACAGATGCTCAGGAAGGAAAAGAAGGGCCACAACGTCAACGCGAAAAAAGTGCCATGCTTGTCATTAACAGTTAAGATAGGCAAGCTCGTAGCACGACAACGAAACAGAAGGTATGCTTGAGCATGATGCCCCTTTGCAGGCAATGACAAGAGCTTCAAAGATGCTCAAGCATACTTCTGTTTCGTGGTCGTGCTTTTTCGTGTTGACGTTGTGGCCCTTCTTTTCCTTCCTGAGTATCTGTCGCTGAGTGTATTCATACGTTCATGCTTTGAATACATTCAGTTGTTAGTGGTGCTCGTGTTGTCTGCTTCCTTGTCTCGTCTCCTGCGCTATTTTCTTTAAATATGCTCAGACACAAACTCACCCAGCAGCACACTTTGATGCAGGTGGAGCGATGAGGGCCGAAATCAAGGCTTGAAAGGCGAAAGCTTCATCAGGGCCCCAAGAGAAAGATGCATTCTTCTTGAGGAAAGCGAACGGGCGACGTCGAAATTCTGAATGAAGCATCGGAAATAACAACATAAGCCAAGGAAACTCCGTACATGAGTTGTGGAATGCGGAGTTGGGAAATCACAAACGGCACAAACTTTACCAGGGTCAGGCTTGACACCTGTGGTGTGGTGTCAATCAAGTGTCCAAGGACCTTTATCTGACATTGGCCGAAGGTACAGTTTTTTAAATTCAACTGGAGTAGGAGTAGGGACGGCTGGTGCAGAATTGGTACGTCCTCCATGGCAGAAGACGGACAGATGGGCAGGATCGTAGAAAGACAGACAAGGAGTGTTTCAAATGTCGGGGAGAATACTACGTCATCGAGGTAACATAAGCACTTTGTCTATTTGAAACCATGCAGGAGAGTCTATCATGTGCTCGAAGGTCATGGGAGCGTTGCAGAGACCAAAAGGCATAACTGAATTGGTATAGGTCGTCAGGAGTAACAAAGGCGGTTTTCTCTCAATCACATTCGTCTACAGCTATTTGCCAAAATCCCGAACGTAGGTCAATTGATGAGAAACAACTGGCTCCGTGCAGGCAGTCCAGCGCATCGTCTATTCGAGGCAGAAGGTAAACGTCTTTCTTGGTGATCGCGTCTAGGTGGCGGTAATCAACACAGAATCGCCAACTGCCATTTTTCTTTTCAACTAAGAAGACAAGTGATGTCCATGGGCTGCTAGAAAGCTCGATGTTGCTCGCCAACATCTTGTCCACTTCAGTCTGTATGATTTTGCGCTCAGGAAGAGACACTCGATACGGCCGGCGGTGGACCGGGCAGGCATCGCCGGTGGTAATGCGGTGGGTCACAACGAAGTTTGGCCAAGAGGACAGTTGCCGAAATCGAAGACGCCTTTATAGGAATACAAGAGTTGGGAGAGGGCGGAGGCGTGGTCTGGTAGCAGTTCTGGAGCGATCATGGCAGAAGTAAGCTCGCAATGGGAAGGGGCTGAGAGGGGGGAGGGGGTACGCAGTGGGCAGGTTGGATCTCAGGTGAGACAGCAGATAGTGTGCATTCGGTCAGTGAAAACAGATCTGCGAGTGCGATGCTTGGTGCAAGACTTGGGCCGAGTGACTGAAGTTCAGAATTCGAAAGTAGGTGGTTTGCGGGGACGGTGACGATGAAGTGAGGAAGGATGACATTGCGCTGAAGAACAACGTCAAAGATAGGCAAGTAACGTAGGTGCCATCAGGAACAGAGGGAAACTGAGACATGGGAAAATAAATGGCAGCTTCGGGTGGCAGGCGAACAAATTCAGTAGCACGAAGGCGGGGCTTCTCAGAGGCGCTGTCGGAGCAGAGCGGGAAGCCCAAGCATAGAAGGCCAGTCGAGCAATCGATAATGACAGCATGATTGGTCAAGAAGTCTATGCCGAGAATTGCATGGCGAGGACAGCGGTCTATAACGGTGAACAGCACAGGAGTAGTACGGTCAGCAATACTAAACACGAGCAGTGCACATTCCAACAATAGCAGCTGCACTGCCATCGGTGACACGAACAGCGGACGAAGCGGAGGGGGTCAAAACCGTTTTCAAACATCAACGAAAGGCCGAACTAAGGACAGAAACTTGGGTGCCAGTATCAATTAATGCGGTTGCAGATACATCGTCCACATAAATGTCAAGAAGGTTGCATCAATCAGCCATGGTCAGGAGAGGGTTTTCGGGCCGAGTCGTCAATGCAGCGTCACCTCCGGGCACCGCAATCATTAGTTTTCCGGAAGAGAGCCAGAATAGTGGGGAGAGGACGGGCGGTGAGGTTGCGGCGATCGGGACAGGTGCGGCCGTGGATATGAGAGGCTATACCTGCGTGGGGCGGGAGTGTTGAAAGTGACGGGAGGGACATCACGCGGCGATGGCTGGCGGGGTCCGTAGTCGTTGAGGCAATCATAAGAACGAGGTTAAGGAGACAAAAACCAGCGGCTGCGTGCGGCAATGGCGAAAAATGTGGCCAAATCGTGAGCAGTGGAAGCAGATGGGCAGTCCGTCTGAGGTGCGCCATTCTGAAGGATTCCGGAAGCGGTAGCGCACGGGGAAAGGCTGAGCGTAAGTGGGAGCAGCAGCAGCAACTATTGGCGTGGCGTGTGTGGAACAAGGTTGTTCAGAGGGTCTGGCGGAGGTCAGGCCCGCGTTCGCGAGCTCCTGGCGAACGAGTGCTTTAATAAGGGCAATGGTGCTTTCGGTGGGCTCAGGAGTGAAGGCAATGGGGGTCGGAGCCTCTAG
>JAJIZL010026319.1:179783-200315 GCA_023969395.1 Amblyomma maculatum
GCGTGCATGAAACCGATTAGCGACTGGATGAGTTGCAGGACATCGCCCGCCTTGATGGCTGTTAAAATCGTAGAGTGCGAATGCCCGTATTTTTTGAAGAGGCTTCCAATTTTGAAACCCTGTCAGAAATCGCAATGAATCTGCCGTTTCATGTTGTAATATGCTGTGAATGGGGTTGGCGCCATTTTCCACGGAGGCACAATCGGCGATGGCGATATGGCCACACCCTCTGCGCTGCAACAGGCAGCGTCTGCAATGATGATAGTGCCCATTTCATAACCACACGTAGTTACGCTCGTGGATTTCTCCACGACAGTCCGATTTCGCCGCATATGTCGAGTTGTCACGTCATTCTCTCCCTAGTCGTTCATTTTTTATTAAACATTCAGACAAATTTGCGTCGTAAACGTCATCTGGGCGGCGATAAAGTTGTCGCTGTATCCAGTGTACTGCCGATGATCGTTATATCTGGTTTATTTTTACATTGGACTAATGGGAAAATTGATAAATCTGAAGAATTTTATCGTTATAAGTGATATAGCGTTATAAGTGGATTGCACAGTATTACAAAGCTCTGAATCAATTTTAATTGCCTGGGTTCCTTATTGCTCTGACATTGCACAGTGCAAAGGTTTCTTTCATTTTGCCTTTATCGAAATGCAGCCACTGCGGTTAAGATTACATCCTGTGTCAGCAGTGTGCCAAGCGCTTTAACCATTGGGCACCTGCCTGCTTTGGGTCTGATTGGCAGTAATCATGTTTGCTCAGTCTTATGCTGGGTGCAGTGACATGTGCTATCAGCGGTTAAAGTAAATTGAATGCAAAAATTGCTTCGAGGAGTTTTCTGTGAATAACAAAGACCAATTTTAAGGGCAATAGCACTAGATGGTTATTTGTAATCGAGGAATTAATTTTCATTCGCATCCATCAAAGTGCAGCCATGCAGTCATTGAGGAAAGCTAACAGCTTGCAGAGAAATTTCATAGTCGGAAGAAAAATTTGTTATAGTCTACCACTTTAGTGAAGAAGTCGCTTTGGCAAATGAGCTAACATATAATAGAGCGAGGCTAAATTAATTGACCACTTGATACTGGGAAACTCCCAACAATTTGCCTGATGTCTTTCAATAAGCTGCATCTGCCCATGCATGAATGGTTTTTGTGAAACCTGCAGTTGCATAATCGCCAGTGTGATCATCACCTGCCACATTAGCACCGTCTGCATCATCGGCTCAAACTAAAGTAGCTGTGTCTGTTTACATTACATTTGTAGTGCAAAGTGTAAAGTTTAATTCTCATGTCTTTGAAGTCATGGTGCTATCGAAGCCTGAGAGATACTTGCAGTCCTTGCAATCTTATGTCTGAATTTCTGTGCTTTATGACAGCGAGAAAAGGCAAACATTTTGCATTTAACGCAGGATGTGGAGATGCCAGCATGTCTCAAGGCAGCAAAGGTGATCGCAAATTGAAACTAGAGCTTAATTGTATTCATAAATGTGCAACACAACCCTCCAATAGCTGCTGCTGGAATGAAGGGCCATCAGTTTCGGAACATGTGTTGAGTGGAACTACTCTGACAGATTTTTTGAAACTAGCAGTCTGCTACTGCAACATCTGTGCAAAAGGACTCATTCGACACTGCCTGAAAGTTTAGCGAAACTTTCCTTTACCTTATGTTTGCAAGAATAAATTCTAAGGGGCAAATAATCTTTATAATTCAATGATATATTTTTTTGCTTGTATCCTACTAGAGCTGCTTATTCACACACATTTCCATCGCCTTGTCCTTTGACACTTTGGGTCATGGAGTCCATTGATTGCCTTTTTCTTTTCTACTGTCGTGTCAGTATTGCCTGCGATCTGAGCTGTAGTTTGAAGTCGTATGTCTCAGTTGCTTTTTTTCATGTATGCGGCCTATTTATATTTACTCAAACGTCTCATGCCCCGCCGGGGTGGTGCAGTCGTTACGGCGCCCGACTACTGTTCCCAAGGATGCGGGATCGAATCCCGGCCTCGGCGTCCGCTTTTCAATAGAGACAAAAAGCAAGGCGCCCGTGTGCTGCGCAATGTCAGTGCACGTTAAAGAACCCCAGGTGGTCGAAATTTCCGGAGTTCTCCACTGCGGCGTCTCTCATAGCCCGAGTCGCTTTGGGACGTTATACCCCACGAACCCGTCGCAGGGCCCCTTTAATGCTGCTGTCAGCAATAGTTTGCCATTTTTAGAATTTACCAATAGGATAAACCATTACTGCTTTCCTAGGTTTCAAGAAGTACAGTCGAACCTTGATATAACGAACCGCACTGTAACGAAATTCACAATGTGATGCATTTTTTATTTCCTAATCTCTGCTATATTGAAAACCATGTGTTTTCTTTTTTTTCGCGATATTAAGAAGTAATCTTATGCCGCACTTTTGACTGAACAAAGTCCTCGCGCATTGCAGGCATCAGCAGTTACTTTGACAATCGGATGAGAACGTAAACTTTAGCTGAGATACATCACATTTTGCATTTCCCCGACATCGGCATCAGTTTGAGGGGTGGGTTCAATAGGTGAGAATAAGTAGACATTTTTTACGACAGTTGTCTATCCTTCCACCCTTCATTCGTCAAAGAAAGCATGCAGTCAGCCACGATAATGATGCGGGCTTTTAGCATCATTCGCTTCAAATGCTTCAATGATTTTATGGCAGTGGACAGTGCCCACCCCAATCACTGCGTGATAAAGGGAAGGCAAGGCCCATCCTGCATGGCGCAAGAAAGGGATGGACGCACTAACGATTAGCTTTTTTTTTATTTGTTGGCAGCAAAAATTGCAGGCAAGTTCATTACACATGTAAATATGACACGCATACGTGAGGCCTGAACAATTGCCATGCAAAGGTAGCTGTTCTAGCATGGGTGATGCTTTCACTCTTTGCTCACATGAAAAAAAAATAATGTGTTTGCATCAGTTTGCTACCACTCATTATCCTCTGGATGTACAAAACATCTGGTTAGCGCTATTATGGCTATAATCTCTTGCTTACTTCCTGAATTCGTAATTTAAAAGTTCCCATCTACTAGCAGTGTTCCACTAACCTGTTACTTTATTTGGGCAGCCAGAGCATGGGAACCTCGACATAACAAAATTCGCAATTTAACGATATTTTCGGCTGCAAATAGGCCTTCGTTATATCAAGATTTGACTGTACTGGAATTCACTTCTGTAGTACATAAACTTTTCCAGCTGATGGTGCCTAATGTGCAGTGTTTTAAATGAGTATATTATTCAGCTATGCTTTTATAGTGCCCTTTTCTATGCATTTAAAATTCAATGAACTGCAATCAGTATACTTCAGAAAAAAAATATTTGTTAGATGTTTAGCAAATTGGCTAAAGAGAAGCAAAATAAATATGAAGTTTGATCTCGTTGTTCAGAATGTTCAGGTGGGAGACTTCAAAGTTATGCACTCAAAAAGTTCAGGGAATTTTTTTATAAATGGTTTGTATACAAAATGCAGGACGAGAACACCGAATACCTGGAAGATATTGGGGGATATATGATCTCCAGGTCGGTCCTGAAAATGCTGGACATGGGGCCATTGAAAACACCCAGCACCTATGCCCGCGACCTGCTGAGACAGGTGTTTTCACCAGCAGAACTTGTGGGCAAGTCGATAGGCGGGAGACAGTCAAACGCCCACAGAGATAAAGAGGCGAAGCCGCAACTTGATCCGTTGCGCGTGAATGCCGTATTAAGTAAGTATTTGTGCAACTTTCCACAGTATAAAGCTTGAGGTTTAAATGCAAGAGATGTGGTAAGAATCTTGAGCATTGTGACCAGTGTAGATGGGAGGGGTCAGTGGATAGTGCTGGTGGCATGATTTTGTTGAATGAGCCATGCCAGAATGCCCCATCTAGCTGCAAAAGTGTGCAGTCTCGGTCGATTTGGCGGAAAATAAGAGCTGCATTGTCAACCTGCAGTTTTGCCGATGGCCCATCCAGTCACTGATAAGCAACTGCAATCCTATTTCGCAATGCGTTTTTACAACCTTTGAGTGCTGTCCGACAGCACAGTAGCGAGTGTACTGCAACTGCAGCCTTGTCCCGTTATTGCAGTATCGTGTTTGGTATGTTAAGTGGGGTGCGGAAAAGGCATGGCTCTAGCTGCGTCGTGACGTCAGACAAGTTCAGATTGCCTGCAACACCAGATGCTGTGAGCTTACTACAACGACCAGTGTAGTAATGAGGGCAGTGGACGACAGAGCTCTCTGGCTGAGCGCCACATCCGGGTCATAGCTAGTGATATTTTTTGCATTGAAGCCACTAGCCGATGAAATTGTGGAATTTATCAGCGCTGTAGTAAACGGTCTGCTTTAGAACTGCTTTACTGTCAATCCCATTGTCTCATAATTAGAAAAGATTAATTGTGGTGCCGCCTTAGCAGAGCAACTAACATGTACAAGACCGGAACTCGCCTTGCTTGTATTACATTTAATCATTCCTTTCAACTTCTTAGCATGGGTCAGCAATCCTGTAAGGAGGAGGAGGAAGAACGTTTATTTCCGCCGAATATGGTGCAGCAGCCACCTACGGGTCCACACGCAGGCGTCCGGGAAGGCAGTCTGTCGCACCGCGGCCAGAGGACACCTGGCCTCGTCTAGGAGAAGAGGTCTTCAGCCTCGGCCGCCAGGCGGACGGCGAATCGCTGCGTTTTTTCGTCGGAGCTTCTTAGCGTGGTCTCCCATTCATCGCGTTTTAATCGCGTTGCGCCCTGGGGCACGAACGCATCTCCATATTATATGATCTAATGTTGCCACATGGCCACAAAATTTACAAATTTCGGTTTCTGCACCGTTCCTCTTCCGCCCTCTGGCACCCGTCCAACTCCTCCACAGGGGCGAAAAGAAATTTCGAGCTTGGAGTCTTCTCCAGTCGTACGATTCCTTCTTACTCAGGGATCTAACCGGTGGCGGACGGAGGATAAATCCTCTAAGAGTTCATTGCTTACATTTTGTTTTCTTACAGCTCTCTTCCTTATCTCCTTTCGTAATTTGCCCCCTTTATTTTCGGCTTTTTTTTTTTTTCATTTCTCTCATTTTTTGTGTTCGCATTGAAGTTTCTTGCTGCAGACTTGCTAGCTTGTGCGCTGTAACTGAGATGCCTTTAATCCCTTTAGCCTGTAACTCACTTTTTCTCATGTCTGATTTTAAACTTAATGTTTACTTTGCGTTTCGTTTTTGTACTGTGTTTGCTTTTGTGGACAGGTTGATTGCTGTCACAGCTTCGAAATGGGCTTATTTTGAACTGCCCTCCTGCGAAGAAAGCAGTGAATTTTGCAGGCAATTTCTCACGAGTATTGTGTGCAAGATAATGTCCTGTGATTAAGGCTAGCAGCCACGCTGAATACAAAAGAAGTGTATATTCTTAGCGTCTATATTCTTTATTTACTGCCCGAGTTTCAAAGTTAGCCACTTTGGTTCTATGATCCACACTCTCTTTTATTGAAATCGCATGGCCTGCTGTGTAAAATGGTTATTTACAGTCGAACCCGGATATATCGAACTAGAAGAGGATCACGAAATAGTTCGATATATCGATAATTTGATATACAGAAATTGTCTTCGGGCTAGTCGGGCGCACACTGTAGGCGCCCAATATTCTGTCTGCCATGGGCTGAGCTGGATTGTGGGCGCATGTGTAGTGTGTACCGCTGCAAATGAAGACCAAGAAAGAGAGAGGAAGGGGAGAAAGTTCGGAACAAGAATGGGCACACCCTTGCATTTCGTTTTATC
This sequence comes from Amblyomma maculatum, assembly GCA_023969395.1. NCBI lineage: Eukaryota > Metazoa > Arthropoda > Arachnida > Ixodida > Ixodidae > Amblyomma > Amblyomma maculatum. The sequence goes on from JAJIZL010026319.1 coordinate 185,560, forward strand.
GTGTTGTTTCCCTTCTTCCGAACACCACGGCTGCATCTGCTCCGTACCAGCATTTTGCCAAACCGGTTCCCTCTGGTTCCTTCACGCACATGCTGGCGCGCAAAAAACAATAACCACAGATGCGCACGCCTGTGGGGAAAGGGTGCAGCGTTCCTCTAGATCAGCCGTCGCTTTCCTTCCGCGCGTGGCTTGGAAAACGGGCAAGTCATCATCATCATCATTTATTTACCCTTAAGGGCCCTTTTGTTAGGGCATTACATAAGGGGGGGAACAACCGTGACATAATACATTGGTCGATGATACAATAATATAAAACAGAAATACATGGTACAGGGTTCATCTTGTAACTATTCTAAAAACAAAACATCAACATTAAACATCAACATAAAAGACACTGCTGCTCAAGAACAACCTGAAAAAACAACACGCACTAAGAAGCGCGGAAGAATCATTCAGTACTTGAAATGTACTGTTAATAATTGCCTGAATTTATTTGGTTCTGTTTCAGTGACAATGGCATCAGGGAGTTCATTCCATAATGAAATAGCGCTGGGTAGGAAAGATTTATTGAAAGAGTTAGTGGAGCCGTGTATGCGTTGTAAACTTAGAGTTAAAGAGTCGGCGTGAAGTGCGAAGCGGCGTGTGGAGGACAGAGGATCTTAGCTGTGGAAAGTTGTAATATAATTTGTGGAATAAACAAAGTTGTGAAATTTTACGCCGAAGTGCCATGGGTTGAAGATAGAGGGATGATTTGATAACAGTTACGCTATGTCGTCTGTCATACTGCGATGTGATAAAACGGGCCGCGCGATTTTGGATGGCCTCGAGCTGATTGATTAGATAGGTCTGATAGGGATTCCAGATCGCTGAGGAATATTCGAGTTTGGAACGAATGAATGTTTCGTAGGCGAGTTGGCGGATAGAACGGGGTGAAAAGGCGAGGGATCGTCTGATGAAACCAAGCATCTTGGAAGCATCCTTACAAAGGTTTTCAATGTGCTCAGACCAGGTTAGTTTATTGTTTATAATGATACCAAGATACCTGTATGATTCTGCTTCGGAGAGTGGTATAGAATTTAATGAGTACGGATAGCTGAGGTTATTGTGCTTTCTTGATACATGCATAAACTTACATTTAGAAATATTCAGTTGCATTAACCATGTGGAACACCAAGTTTCTATGAGATTTAAGTCACGTTGAAGCAGAGACTGATCTTCGTTAGTAGGTATGCGACGGTAAAGGACACAATCGTCGGCAAAGAGGCGGATACAAGATGAAATGTCAAGTGTAATGGGATCGTCTCTTAGGGAGGCGCACCTTCTGGCGCGGAGTTGGATATACGACGCAACTTTCCTGTGCTTTCACATGGGAATTTCAAGGAGATATTCCGTGAGTTCGATATAACCAAAACTCAAATTATCTGGGTTCGATATATTCAGGTTCGACTGTATATGTAGAGGCAAAGTTCCCAAAAGAATTCTAGCCAGAGGCGGTGAATGTGACCTTCGCTAGATTTCATTTGGCCCACATTTATATATATGGTCTGCTATTCACATCTTTGCATTTTTATGCTGAATGTAATGGATTTTGCTGATAAAGTACTCTAGATTTGGATTTGATTTTTCCTGAACTGGAGATTTTCATGATTGAAAAATTTGTCCAAATTCCACTTCAGATGTCTGAGTGGGTGTTTTCTTTGTGATGATGCATAAGGCATTATTATACATGGATTATCATGTCATATTCCTCTACGATATCATCTTAATTTTTATGAAACTTCTTTCTCGTGCTGTTTAGATTTCAGCTTCAACAGCCTATGACTGATGTCGACGAGTACATGCTAAAGCCAGCCCATTTCCTTTTAAGAGATGGAATGACAACAAATGTAGAAGCAATGATTATATACAGCTTTTTCATGCCTCTTGTAGCCTACAAGTGCACGATGATGTTGTAGTCATCATTGGGCTTTTGAAACAGAAACGGTATAACAGAAGAATTCAATTATAAATGATTTAGCGGTCATGGTGCATATTACTTGGTAATTCATGCATTGTAGTGCCTTCCGCATCCTCACAGAGAAGAAAAGCCTCCGAAATTAGGCATTTATACTCCTTTAAAGGGCCACTGTCCAAGGCAGAACCTTTTAAGCGAAGGAGCCCAGTGTTTTGATCAGGTACCGGAGATAGTCTGTGCAAAATGCTACAGTGACACGTACGCCGCACAGCAATGAAAATACAAATCAAAGCTCTCTCATACTCTCCTTCGGGAAGCCAGCTTTCCCGTTCCCTGCGCTGGCCCGCCGAGCCGCAGCTATGACGTATTTGTCGAGAACGACGTCTATTGGTCCGTCTGGCTGTCTGCGGGTGAAGGATGGGTGTCTACCGCTCGCTGCACGCTTTTCTCTCGCCACGCCCGGACTAAATCCATTGTGCGTGCTCCCTCGCCCATTTTTCTTTTTTTCTTTTTTTTTGCGCGCGCGGAATGCCACGCCGCACCTCTCGCCAAACGCAGATGAGGAAGGGGAATTTGTCTTGCGGAGGCTAGACGACCTCGGGCAGGAGAGTGAAAAACCTTTGCGAGGGAACGGAAGGAGAGAAGCACGACAGAATCGGGTGATTGCGGTGGCTGTAACTGTGTTATTAGTTACTCTTATCAAACACATTTTGCGGCCTTGCGTTCTGGCGGCGAAGTCTCACAGTCACCGGGGAAGAAAATATTTTCGACCGGAGGGTGGACAGTGGGTCTTGAACTAAACCTTGTACTCTACAAGGAAGGAGTTTTATATGAACATAATGTTACAGTGCCAGCTGGATCATTGCAACAGAATATGACAGTGTGGGATTCAGATAATACTGGTGATGAAATCTGTCTACTTGCATATTGAGAAAAGTGCTTCAATACCCCCCCCCCCCCCTTGTTTTGCTGCAAAGATATGGATTAGTTATGAAATCTTAACATTTCTGTGCAAATTACAAGCATTTTTCTGTTTTCAGAGTACACATGCAAGAAGTATGGGCTAATAAAAGAGGCGCCCATTCGCCAGTCGCTATCATCCATGCTGAACAAGCAGAAGCTCGAGACAGAAGCAACATGAACTCCTTTGATGAATCGTTTTGATTAAATAAAGCTTTGATTTACATCTTCCAATAGCCATTGTACCTTTAACACCAGCCCTAATGCTCTTGTGAAAAAGCAAGCCATCACACCTTAAAACTGCGGTTGTTCGGTCATATAAAGTCTATAACCTGGCTACTAAAGAAATGCATAGGCTCAGCCATAGAAAAGTCTTTAGAAAGCCATACTGTTGCCTGTAGACGGCCAAAAAAATGAAAAATAAGCTATAGCCTGCAATTGAAACAAATGCAGGCTCTCTATAGAGAAAAAGGCAGAAAATATTAACTGACTATAGAAAATGCTTTAGGAGGCATATGACATAACCATACAAAAAGCTAAAGACACCCATCGCTGTGACTATAGCAAAGTCTAAAGGCAGCCATAAAAAACCTTTAGCTATTTGGGTGAGTCCTTTATAATCAACCATAAGGAAAAGTTCATAGCTGACCATAGAAAATGCTAAATGCTGCTGTACATAAAAAACCATAAGTCCATAGAAAAGGGTAAAGACTTCCATAGCAAGGACTATAGAAAAAGCTAAAGACTGGCATAGAAATGGCTATAGATATTTGGGCAGATTTTCTATAGCTCACCTTAAGAAAAATTATAGCTGACCATAGAAAATGCTAAAGAGTGCAGTACATAAAAGACCATAAGTGCATTGAAAAGGTTAAAGACTTCCATAACAAGGACTATAGAAAAAGCTAAAGATGGCCATAGGAGCGGCTATAGATATTTGGGCCAATTTTCTATAGCCGACCATACAAAGAATATTCTATAGCTGACCTTAAGAAAAAGCTATAGCTGACCATAAAAAATGCTAAAGACTGCAGTACATAGAAAACCATAAGTCCATAGAAAAGGTTAAAGACTTCCTTAAATAGGACTATAGGAAAAGCTAAAGACAGCCATAGAAACGGCTATAGATATTTGGGCCAATTTTCTATAGCCGACCATACAAAGAATTTTCTATAGCTGACCATAGGAAATTTTTGTATGGGAATCAACCATAGCAAATGCCAGCAACGCTTATATAGCAGGTTTTGTGGCGAAGGCAGTTGAGGAGCGAAGAACATGCAGTTTCTGCCCTTCCCTCCACCAGTCGCATGGATCAAGTTCGATGCTGATGCGGCTTATTAGCCTGCAGTCAAGGGGTGGGCTAATTTTCCCAAAGTCTGAACTTGTCACTGTCCTCGTGACCATTAAAAAAGCAGTTGATATTGCCCTGCCGCACATAAAAAAGACCAACGTGCGTCAGCAACTGGCTGAAGTGTTACTGCCTCGACTAGAGCAGTGCCCCTTTTTCGTATGCCCAGCAAGAGATGACCACGCCACAAGCACACTAGCTGTAGTTTTCGACAAATTCATTAGGCCACTTTTATCCAACGTCGGCGCTACTGTAGCTAACCGGGCAGCATACAGCAAGAAGCTCGCCTGCAAGCCACTGCACAGGAAAGTGCTGCGCGTTTAGAATAAAGAAAATGTGAAAAACTGATGCTGAACATCATGGCTCCAATTTTGTCTTTTTAAATAAAGTGCAATTTGTATCCTCAAATGATTTTATCTGTATTCCTGCCAAGCTGTAGGTTTATTGAATTAAACAATCTTTTTTTTTTGCTTGCCGAGGATGAAAAGAAAAGAAAAAAGACTAAATCCGCCTTAGTTCCCTCCACTACAAGGTCAAAAAACTTTATTTTTTGCAGGCTGTTGTGCAGTGCCCTGGCCGAAATAGGAATGGGACAATGCATTGAGTGGCATCTGCAAGCGCTGAAAGCTAACATTTATTACACGAATTTAAGGATAAATCAGATTTACACCATGTCTACACAGGAAAACTGGCAGAATTCCTTGATCCCCATAAATGAAAAGTAATTTCTTGTTCTAAGCTAATATGCACAAGAATTTAAGAATTAAAATAAACCGCTCTGTTCAACTGCAAAATATTTCGTGTTTTGAAACCCTGAACAGCTACAAAAAGAAAATTACCTGCATCTTGCAAAAGGCACGCTCTCATGAGGATTTGCCTTTCCCCGGTTCTAAGTCAGTATCAGAATTCAAGAAGCAATTGCTTAATTGCACCAGCAAGGTACTTTGTTTTTCACCAGCACTTCTGGGCGGTAATTTTCTCGTGCGCGTCGCACACAGCCTGCGATAAGTGCGTTTTTGTCGTCTGCGCCCATCCGCATTAGGGGAAGCGAGCCATGGGGAGCGCGCGCCACGCGCGGCGAGAGCAGCAGTCACACCGCATTACGCTCTCTCCGTGCGAATGGGACGGCCGGAGCAACGGCGCTGCGACGGAGCCGATCGCGGAGGCCACGATCTGGGGATCTAACATCATCGGTAGGTGGTGACGGTAGGTCAACGCCGCTTGTGGCGGCGGCTAGCCAGCCACTGATTTTTATCTGTTGTAGGCCGTCATTTCACCCGCCACAGCTTGGCGGACGACGGCTGTTGTTGCAGTGCGTGTCTTTCTCACCCTCTTCTTTTTCCTTTCTTCTCTATTTTCCCTTCTATGTGCACGAGGCAGTGGAGGTGGCTCAGCTACAGAGCCAGTAGCAGGCCCGTGCATTTTCTTTTCCTTCTTCCTCCAGCCACAACAACAACACTGGCATTGCACAGCACACGGATATAGTGCTCAAAACGGAAAACATTTCGTTTCGCCTCCATCGAAACGCTGCCGCCGGTTGTCAGTCTTTAAGATTAACATTCGACTTTGTGCCACTTAATCATAGAGCATTAACTGGTTCATTTTCCTTTCATTCTGTCAAGGTCAAATAGAAAGTATAAAGAATGTTTGGCAAACTAAAAAACGAGCTTCTGCTCATCAACAGCAGTGTTGTTTCAACTGTGACAATCCCTTAAGTTTTCCTAATGTTCTCACGTAGTCGTAACAATGCCGAAGTCATCAAACCAGAAGACTGGTATAGTACTCATAAACAATCTTTACAGGGCTGACTTAAGGCGTGAAACGAATTGAGCAACTTGGAAGCGATTATTACAGCAAGCGTGCTTTTCGATCGTCGATATAAAGATGCCCGTAGCGCTGCTCAGCGCTCAATATAAAGTCGCCGTAGAAGCATCGAGATAAAGCCGCAAAATTTGCATACAGCAAACTCACATATTTTTAAAATAGAAGCGAGTGGCTGGAATATCTCCAGATACATTTTGGCGCATTTTGTGCGACAATGAAAAGATTAGAATAAATTTTGACATTTCGCAGTATGCAGAAAACGGAAGTTGAAGACCATGACCGAATTGGTCTCGCGACACGTGCCGTGAAGAACGAGCAGCACGGGATCTGAGCAGCAGATCGATGCTCTGCCAAAGACGCTGGCTTTCTTCTACCTCACTCGACTGTGCTCCTCCGTCTTGATTCATAATAATGGGTAAGCCCTTGCCTCGCTCCTTACTCGCTTTTTTTTACGTCCCTCTCATGAGGCGTACTTCCCGTAAACGGCTTGAATGTCGCTCAGGGCACAGAGAACACCGAATACCTTCTCTCAGAGTGTACTTAAAGAGCACTATTTCCGTATTATTGGTTGAGGAGGCATTTCAGAAGGAAACATTGTGAACGCTGACACTAGACAGCCGCTCGTGTACATCTGCATCCTTCTGCGGGTTCTCCGCCTGTGCTTACGCCGTTTCTAGCGCGTCGGTGAAGAATGAGGCTCCCTCTGCTGGTGCCTAGCTTAAGGCCTTCCATCTCTACAATAGATACCGACTACATCTCGGCTCTGTCTTTGTAGCCATTTTATTACATAGCTGGAAAAGGACAGGCTTCTGTCTTTGTAGCATCACGTGACAGTGGGCCCGGCTCGCCGTCAACAGGTTGTAAGCTTTCGATAGTTTTTTTTTTTAAGTCCGTACTTCGTCCTCATTCTAACTAAGCAGTGCAGCTACGTTAAAATGTGTAGCTTTAAACTACTCAGTTTATTTCGAGTCTTAAAAAGAGCATGTAGAAAACAATCAAGTTTTAAACCGGACAGTTTCGGTGATCATAGAGCTTTAAACCAGGGGTTGTTCATTCCGCGTCCAGAGTCTTGCTGCGAAATTCCGCATTGGTCAGCGCAGTAATCACATGACATAAATGGGTTATCACAGTGCACATGATATTAACCGGAATTTTAAAGCACTTCATAGTGCTTCTAATAAAAGTGAATTTGCAAATACAAAGCGAATAAAACGCTATATATATTGCGAGAAAAAGGTAGCCGAGTAGGCCAACTAATTTCATTTATAACAGGGTTAAAAGGACAAGGAAATACCTAGAAAAAAAAGCGGTCGATAGACAGATACTCCCGCGTTAGTCCCCTCAAGCAACAATGTTGGACTTAGTTTTAACGCCGCAGACATTGGCGATTACAAATGGCGCTCCTCCTCTCCCGCTCAACTCAACACTCTGAAACACATGAAGAAGAAATGAAGAAATCTCACGAGCTCCACCCCGCCCAAGAAAACATCAGGTGACGTTGGGATCATCTTGGACGCATCTGCATGATCGTTTGCTTGATTGCAGTCCAAGGTTGTCCCGATTCTATTAGCAATTACTTTAGTAAATATCTAATGCGTAACTGACAGTAGCTTGACTCGTCTGTGATTTTTGAGGTCCCTAGTGACCCCTTTCTCATGAATTACGATAATGTTAGCGTTCTTCCACTGTTCCGGTACTGTCGATGACACCAGGCACTGCGTATACACAGTTTCCAGTTTTTCATATTCATCCGCCCTTCAACAAATCTATAGCTACCTGTTCCTTTCCAGCTGCTTACCCCTTTTAATAGCTTCTAATGCTTTCTTACATTCGTCCTGTGTCACTGGTGGAGCGTCTGATTGCTTTCCCCTACTGCCAATCTCATTATTGTCCTGACTTCTTTAGCTACTGTAGAGACCAGTATATAACTCCTCAGCTACCTTAATTATCTTGTCCATTTTCGTGATGACACTGCCCGCTTTGTCCTATAGTGTATGCATCTAGTTTGCCTATGCTCAATTTACTAAGCTCAACCTGTTTATGCAATTCCATCGATACGTGGAATTTTTGTAGCGAGAGCTACATTGACCGCGGTCTCGCCATTTCGCCGTGCCTGTCCGAGAGAAGAAAAAGAAAATGAAGATTAAGAAAGAAGAGGACAAAGACAACTCGGTAGTTGCATGGTAGAAAGAAGAAGAAAAACTAATACAGCTCGGTAGATGGTAGAGGCGAACGACAACAGCGAGTTGCTAGGACTGAAGGTTCGTTCGAACGTTGTGATGGTGGTGTGACCAGGAGTTAGAAATCATCTACACCCAAATGAGAATGGTCACCGACGAGAGGTAAGGGGTGCTCATGCGTGAAATGATTCCCCTATCGCATAAATAGAGCTGTAACCATATAGTAAACTACTAGGTGCAAAAGCTGTGCCTTTACTTTGAAGCCGAACTTAAGATTAACCATGCAGATTGCTCTCGCATATCTCTAGGTTTAGCCACAAGCTAATCCACAGCGAATTCTTTTTTATCCAGTGGAGAAATGCACGGCACTGGGAATCTAACCACTGTGCACTTGTATGCGAGATGGATGTCCTATCTCTACGCCATGTTACAGAACTTTTACACACTTGACAAAATTTAGAACTATCAGCGATTAATTTTCAGCAAAGTTAAAGTTCAAGATACGAATCAGTAGCTGCGAAGGCATTGTAAAAACTGCGCCTGGTCACTGTCATGTTCTGGCCAAGAATTTTGAAGGCTGAAGATTTCTTTATCATTGTAATTATTGTTGATCAGTTACTTGGGCGGCTCTGTCGTTTACTTCCAAAATAGGCGCCGGATATAAAATTCTCCTGAAAGAAATGAAGTTCATCTTATCATGTGACTATAAATATGTATTTATTCCCGAACTAAACACCCATTGTTAAGCTCATATGAAGCTATTTTAGTCCCCTTGTAAGAAACATCCAGTTTGCTCGAAAGACAGCTCAGACAAAAAGGGGTTAATGCTTCTAATGGGCTACCAGTGTACAGTTATCTATGCATATTATGTAATATTTAGTGTAACAAGTGCTGCGAAAATTTGGTTCTCAACCATTCGAGCATTTCTGTAAAGTGAAATGTGCTTTACTGTTACAGATGCGCAGAATCCTTCAATCAAAAACAAAATAATAAATGAAATGCATGCATAAGTTTAACGCACCATGCGACATCGGCTATATGACGGATGATGTAGGGCCGGCCCTCGGCGTCCTTGACCCCGTGTGATTGTTTAACGTGCAGTCCAATCCCACAGCCGAGGAGCGCCTTTCGAAACAGCCGGAATCGAACCTCCCGTTCTCGAAATCAGCAGTCCAGCGCCCTACCACTGAGACACCGCGAACGTTTAACAGCAAAAAAGAAAAAAGAAGTACTCAGACAGCTCTATCGTTAGTACAGAAGGCACAAAGTGGCTTGTTCAAACTCGATTTTGCTATACGACAGTCTGCGGTCGCATGTTTCAGTAGTTGCGGTATTCCAAACAGAAAAGGTAATATATAGTTTTTGAGCGTTTGCATTAAGTTGTATTGACAGCAGCAACCTGTTTTGCTTTGACACGGCGCCTAACGACAGCAGCGCTTCGTTTGAGACACCGCTTGTTACAGAATCTCAAGCGCCGAAGACCGCGACTGATAATTTCAGTTCCAGCGTGACATACTCGATATGGACAAGCATTTTTTTAATGGAGCGTGGGTTGATATTCTGTTCATATTTCTTTTGCAAGAGGGAGATAGGTAAGGAAAAGCGCACAGTAAACTCGAAACAAACGAAAAGCACGCTTGTAAATGCCGCACGCGCGCACGTAAACCACTGCATGCTGAGACGCGACGCGAACACGCATCCACACTGGGTAGTGTTCGCCGCTATGCCGCTAGATGGCGACTGTGCTCGATCTCGAAGCCAATGCCAGACAAATCGACCTTACCTTGAATTTGCGCGGGAGTGCGTCCGTCCCTTGTTGCGGTCGTTTACGTTCTCTGTATGGTGGAATTGATATTTTATTTTTGATTTTTGCTAGAATCCCGTATCATCTGCTAGGCCTTGTGGGCGTGGACGATGGGGGACAGATTGAACATCTTCAGTATCGCATGCCTTCGTCGTGTACTCGACAGCATCCACCACCGGGGAGCTCTCTGGGTTTGCGAATTTGATGCTGGTGTTCTTAATATCCTACATCATTAGCTTTATATTGCTCGACCATGGAGGGAGCGCAAGGGATACCTTGTACAATGAGCGTAGCAATAAGCCAATCTTGTTAAGTCGGTGATTTTATGTTCGAGAAAGGCGAACATATGTGCTGTCTTGCTTACATAGTAGCCCTGGATTAGACAACCATGCCTCCTTCTCTTAAAATCTAAACTGCTGCTAGTAATCCTTTTTTGCAACTCTATTACCTGACGAGGGGTCCGTTCTATTCTGCTGATAGTTTCATGTCATTGTTTTCTTTGTCTGTAATAACCACATATATGTTATGAATGTTACCTGGGATGCTACTTACTTATTTTTTATAATCTATACTTTAGCTTTGATTTGCGCGGTTGGTTGCCAGCCAATAAAACTCTAGGAATTGGCGCAGAACCATAACAGCCCGTTCCCGTCAAAAAAGATTTGTGACGTATAAGCACCGGCGTGCTGTGCGAGTCAACATTCTTCATCGTGCTGCTGCCTCGTCCAATGGGCTAAGTCATCCGCGTAGATGGTGTAGTGGCGAATAAATGGAACATTGAGATTAGTGCGCTAATTATACACCGTTAAGTTGCATAAAAGGCGAACTGGACCGCCCCCTTGCGGTGTGCCACTTGTTTCAAGATAGATCTGCGTGATTCTAACAGTTGCAATCCTGAATGTGGCTGCTATGTTCTTACTTCCCGTCATCCCCCCCCCCCCCTTTTGTTTCCGCCCTTCCTTCAAAACTTCCGAGCGCACGGTCGGTTTGTTCGGTTCGTTTCGGCCGGGTCTCTGTATTTACGCATTTCTCTTTTCCAGCTGCGAAGTTGTATTTTTAGCTTTTCTCTTGTGCTTGCCTGCCGGAACGTTTGCCGGCCAAGACTTCCCAGTGCCTTGCGCATAATTTCTGCCCCCGCGTGCTTTTTCCTTTCTGACCGCTTAGTGATCCGCGTAGATGGTGTAGTGGCGAAAAAATGGAACTTTGAAATTTGTGCGCCTGTTCTACACCGTGCAGTTGCATAAAAGGCAGACAGGACCGCCCCCTAGAGGTTTGCCACTCGTTTCGAGTTTGATCTGCGGGATTCTAACACTCGCAATAGTGAAGGTGGCTGCTATGTTCTTGACGAAGGCAATGACGTATCTATGCATACGTAATATCCATTCATTTCTGACAGATTGTTTAAGGTTTAATAATGAATCCTAATCTAACATGTTCTAAGCGGTTACTCCTAATATTTACCTCGCTCCCTCCAGGATTCCGACCTTTATCATGTCCCCATTTATCATTGTCCTGCCTACTTGTGTAGTGTCTTTCTCTTCCCCTCTACCGTCTTAAGGTTTTTTGCGATCTGGTTTAAAATGAAAGCGTACCAACTAGCCCAACATCTCGCATTGCAGCCTATTATTACTTGTTTCTTTTTTGGGGCTATTTAGCTCATTAGAAGGTGAACACAATTCCGCTTTTAAATGACTTGCACCTCAAGAAGTTTTTAGCGTTCAGGAATTCATTGAAGAAGAAACGCAGGAAACATTACGTAAGAGTCATGAGCAAGAAGAATGATGATCATGCTGGCGGCGTTTCATCTTCCCAGGTGAGGCCGAATACTCCCAATTCGAGGGGTCCTCATACTACGCGGACGAGACGCAATACGGTAAGGTGGACGAGACGCAATACGGTAAGTAAGCAGTTGCCATATGTAGGTTTCGCATGTGATGTCCAGTTATTTTTTTTAACAAGCGTTCGCCTTTCATTTTCAGGCGCTGGATACGGCACGGAGCTAACACTAAAAGGCAAGTATAACTGAGGCGGTATAATCAGCCACCCTCACTGGTAGCTACTGCCGTCCGTAATTCCTGTCTAGTGTGTTTCCCGTCCAGGAAGGGCCCGAAAACGTCTACCACAAAAAAGCACGAATAAAAAGTGGACGGAGTGAAGAAACAGCCAAAGAGCTGCTTCAAACAATTTAATATAAACTCAAGCTGTCACATTGGCTACATCTGAATGTTGTGGATGCCTCCACCGTCTTGCTGCTAACTGTAACCGTATGTCTTTATGGAACGACAATCGTAAGAACAAAACCACGGATCCTTTAAGAACAAATCAAAGCAGTGGAATGTCTTCTGCTTTTTTTTTTTTTGCGTAGTATCGAAACTTTTTTTAACGTTATCCTCGAGAATCTGATGTCGCGAAATCGACTTCCTAACCAAGCCAACGTTAGAAACTTGTTTGTGATGCAACCTTATGAGGTAATGCTGTGAGCAAAAGTGTTAGAAGCCTGCCAACGCCTGCTAAGATCATCCCGAACTGCAAGCAGATGCCATCTGACACACATGAGACATGGCGCTGCAGTGATTCATCAATTGGCGGACTGTGCAGGCTTCACCACAAGAAGACCTCAGTCAGGGGGCATCCGCATGCAGTCCGGCACCGCCCATGCACGCACTGCCAGGAATCTGTTACTCTTGTTCACAATAGCAGTGTACTACAAAGAGCAACAGCGCTTTTCGTTGTTGTAGCTTCAGCAAGTTTAAATAATTAAGCGATGCAAACCAGCCACGTCTCACTGAATAATACAGCGCTTCTCTCACATTGTTTAGACCAACGCAGCTTTTGTTTTATTTTTGGCAGAAGAAGCAACTCCAAATGAGTAAGTACCACCGCTGTTGTCTGTCATGGCGTATCTAGGTACAAAAAAGTAAACTTACGGAGAAATACAACACCGCTTCATTTTTGTAGAAATTTTTCCCGCTAGCTGAAGGCTGTGAAGCTTGGTCCCACATTTAAAGTATTATCAGAGTGTTCAATATTTCGCACTCCTTCTTTACGGCGTCTCTCACAACAGAATTCACATAACACTTTTCTCCTCATAATCCCCACTAAACCGAAAAAGGGAAGGGTGTAGTGGTTATGCCTAGAATAAGCAGCTAAACGCCAGACAACACTTTTGTGTTTTATTTGACACAGATTCCGATTGTAAAAAGCCCCAGAATATAAACAGCGTGAGGACGAAAATGTATTCATTGATACGAAGAAGTTAAAGAATATTTCTTTTTTAAATCCTACAAGACATGCATAAAGGCATTCGTGGGAGTTGCTCAGGAACCCACACCATATGTTAGTGACATAGCATAATTTTTAACGAATAATAAATACAATTACCTAATGAACTAATTATTTCGTGGTAACATTTTTTCAATATTTATTATTTATTGGAATAATAATTATCTAATGAACTTATTATTTCATGCTTTTGTGCAATATTCTATTGTGACATTGAAGACTTCTTTATGAAGTTCAGTCTCTTATTTACCATTTCTCACTGGACACTGTTGCTAGAAATATCGGATGTAAAGAATAAATCTGAAAGCTCTTTTAGTTGGATTTAACGATATTAAGAATTATAATATAGAGTACCTTTGTGTGGAAGCGTTGCCAAAATTGACAGTTTATTTTAAATGATGATACATAAAGACGGTCAGCTCTATTTACCGCACAAGAAAAAAATGAAAGCGACATCCGTTACACATGTGCAACCAAATTTAGATTCCTATTTATGAATATTTCGAGCCGCATTGGGGAGTGAAAAAAAAAGAGAGAGAACGGGATTTTGCAAATAATAATTGACTCGTAAAATAAGCAAAGAATGATTGCTATATTTTAGTCATGTGTAATCACTGATAGCAATAAGGTTTGTAGTGTCCGCCCAGCAATACAACCCAGATACACAGACCGTGATGGCGTTATCTCTTTACAAAGCTTTTAAATGAAATTCTGTAAAAGTTAAAAGACCCGAGTGATTTGGAAGATATTACGCTCGATAACAGATATAAACAAACGAGATCATTAGCCGTATCACTCCCCAAAGACGGCGCTCAAGCATAACGGAAGTGTGAAAAACACAGAAGGTAAAAATTGGATAAATTCGATGGCAAAGAAAGAGAGTGGAATTCTGCCGAAAGTGAAAAATGCGGATCAGGAAGGAAGCTTTCTTTGATAACTCTAGAGGCAGTGGCCAACTTTTTGAAGCTAGATCAGGGTGCCTTAGAACACGCAGCGACAAAAATATTTAACAATGAAGATGACGCATGTGCTGTATGTGGAAACTCCAGTGAAACAATTGGCCATATTATACTCGAATGTAATGGTATCCATCCGAAAGTCGATGCAGGCGCAGCCACTGCCCCTGAAGCTCTGGGGTTTAGAGATACTAGTGGCCGGGTGAATAAACCGGCGGTGTAAGCTAGCAAAAAACGACTGAAAAATTGGTGGCTTAAAGAAGAGAAGTGACATAATGTTAGTAATGTAGAAATAAAAATTTAATAAATAGAATGATGGCATAGTTAACCAACCTAAACCAATAATTAAGATATATGGAGAAAATTGAACATGATAGCTACTGCTACCACCACGTTTCAAAGGAAACGCTCCTATATTCCGTCCGTCCGTCCGTCCGTCCGTCCGTCC
>JAJIZL010026319.1:216288-242941 GCA_023969395.1 Amblyomma maculatum
ATGTCATCAAGGCTTTAAAATACACACCTGGTGTATATCAACTTGACATATAAGAAGCAAAAAGTGACAATTACGTTGTGGCTACAGATGACATATACGCTTTCATAACGCCAAGAACTGTTTAGAAACTTTTATATTATAGAAGGATGTTAGGTCCATTCTTGTGCAAGGTGCAGAAAATAACCAAGTACAGCTACAACAACTTGATCTCAAATGTAACTGTATGATTTAGTGAGCTTTAACCCCAGAAGAATAACTCAATAATTACAGCACCATAATGGATTACTAATGTTGTACTTGTCTGTAAATCTATTGCAATGACATTATACCGACTCTAACAACGATGAATTATAGTGAGTTTCCTTGAGTTTTATTTTGCATGTTGCTGATTTATAGCAGTACGTGCTTTGAGCGTGGGTGTCGCTGAATTTTCAAGGTTTCATAGTAAAAACATCAGCCTCTATCAGGAAAATCTCTAAAATAAGCGGTAGAGGTTAATGCTGTATAATACTCTACACACACATTGGGTACCTGTACATAGATGAGCGCTACGATAACACCAGCTTCTTAGAAGTGCCACACCTCTTTGTTGACGGTTTGAAAAGGTGATGCAGTTAAGGCCTCTAAAAAGTTAAAAACATCATATCAGAGGGTTATCTTGAAACGTTAGATGCCGGCTAACTCTGACAAATATAACAGGTTTTCAATGTTCGTTACTTCAGTTATACAAAAGTGGGCCAGTAGTATGACATCCAGTAATATTAACGACTTGTATTGGGGACAATAGTTCTCGGCACAAAATTTGATAACCTATTTCAATCCCATTAATAAGTAAACTCGCTCTTCATAATTGCACAAGGAATATGCGCAGAGCCCATTGGCGCCCATGCATTTTTGTCGTTATTATGAATAGTGACATGTTTACTGTTCTAATAAGGTTTCGAATTGGAATTTTTTTAGCGCAGAATTATTTCCTAAATTACTGAAATATAATTTTTGTTTTCTGGTTTCATGCTTTATTTTACAATTTTTCCCAATGAAGCAGCTGTCCTCTGCCCTCATTCTGTATTACCTGAATGGTGGTGAACAAAACACCGTGCAGCTCTTAACACATGGATGTCAACTCTAAACCGACCTTGTGAGAATATATAGCAGAGGCCTCTATGACGTGAGCATCTGCAGTTTAAGTTAAATATCTTGTCCATAAGCACCATAAATCCTATTACAGGCCACTGGGCTATTCTAGGTGCATTAGTTTATTTCATACATACTAGTGACTGGTATACTTGTGTTCTAGATTTAACAAATGTGTTAATTAAATATCACTGGCGATACTATCTGCAATAAATAAGTCTTTGTGTAGCGAGGTTTCATCATATATTTTTATTCAGAACTAGTTATTTGAACAACATAATTTGGTAACAGTTCTATCCGGGAACAAAATCGTCGACATTAGCAAGGCACGGCAGTATTTCTAACACACCTGTCAACGAGAAACGTTTGGTTTCAAATATAGAACAGCTTTATCATTTATAATAGCTTGGTGCTGCTAATATGAAGAAACATTCATATATGGTGCCAACTGCACGAAAACCGACACCGTGGGGAGCACAACATGGCACGCAGTGTTGCATTCTGCCGTGCAACCGAAACGTTTGACGCAAGCATATCATTATGAAAGCTTTCCCACTTTAGGAATCTTTGCAGACAGATTAATCGCTGTCACTAATTGACTAAGAGAAAAACAATTTAGCTATCTGAAACGCAAATGTCTAAAAAAAATCAGTTTTACAAAATTACACCAAAGTATAATTACGCGTTATTAATTACAAGTAGCAGTTGCGTGTAGCTTTTATTAAATCGTTAATAGGCATGGCGACCCGTGTAACAATATGCCTTCCGGAAACATTTTGTCAACGAAGAAAACTTTAGAACCACAGGATCACCAAACAGGACTCATGGATCGACATTCCTTCTCATGGTGGACTGCTGCGCTTTTAATGTTTGCGGACACATGTTATTTCTACGGCGAGAAAATGTGTTACCATTTCATTCACTTAAAACTGTTGTTAAACTTATCACCTAACAATATCTGTGCGCTAGGTCAGCACTTTTTTCCTTATCCGGTCATAAATAACTGTTTCGCTTATTCTGAATAAACGTTTATATTATTAGTATCGCCTTTTAGTAAATTGTTCCTCTTTTTACAGGAGGGATGTAGACATTCTGGTAATAATCACCTGCTACTTGGCGTTGCCAGAACAGGAAAAGTGCACAACAGTGCCACCGAGTGCGCTGAAGAGCCCTAGCACATTGCTGCTCTCCATGGTGAGCGTGAACAGCATTTAATTTGAAACCTCTAACGCGTATATTTGCACTACCTGTTCGCTTGAAGCTCTGAGCGTGTCTTGAAGCTCAAACGTACCCGCGACATATCGGGAAGCCTATGGTGACATCGCCAACAACACCATTGTAGGAGATATTGCATGTCTGCGTGGTACAGTTCCGACCTCCGCTTTAATTGCTAAGTAACTGGGGGCATACGTGAGTGAAATGAGAGCACAAGCGTAAGAAATTAAAACTTTGTTGCGTTATTTAAAGGATAATGTTTCCGAGCTCACATGCACCTTAGGTAAGCTATGCCCAATACTGTTGGCGAAAGAAGCCTGCATGTGTCCCGGGAAACTAAATATTATTCATGTAAAGGGCGTGCGTTGCTTTCTACGGCAACGCCGGCATGGAAACAAACTTGTCACTGACGACTGTGCGGAGATCTAAACCTAAACGAAATTGGCCCTATATAAAAGTGATTACGAGATCACCTTGGCTCATATAATAAGGCCGGAATCTTCACAACCCTGTTTTACTGTCGCCTATTGTGTTCCACATGGTGGGATCAGAAATTAGCTGGCACTGACTTAAAGAAAGATTAGGTAAAGTGCGTCAATGTCAGGAGGAGGGTTTTGTCATTGGTTATAATGGTGCATATAACCTGATGAGAGCAAGAAGATTGCAATTGCAATGAAATCGAACTTTAATCAAAATACAAACAAAAGCCCACTTTTAGCGTTAGTCAACAGTTATTACTATGCTTAAACAACATTCGGCAACATGTGACTTTTTTCGAGCTCCTCATATGACAGATGCAGCTGGACATAACAATCATACCAGCCCTTGCTAAAACTCTGCAGACTATGCCTGCAGCTTCCCACTGAAAAGCGTTGGCGACAAACGGCGTGTTTTGAAGAGTTGAGTTCATATTCCGTTTCCAGTGAGGCTGGGGCAAATGTTTTCCTCGCCGATCTTTTCGTGTGTCTTCCAGCTTAGTGTTCCACAGAAAGCTCATTTCAGGTGAAAACAACAAATGCTTCTCTGCGGTGACTCGACGATTAATACCACAATATCATTTTTCTATTTCATTGCGACTCGCGTGAACTTCGTGACAATCATTTTAACAGGTGCTCACAGCGCCTTTGTACTGGGCTTTAGTAACAGCAAGAGGTCAAGGGCGAGTGGAAACATTGACCCGTGTATTTTGCGCTAGGCTACCGTTGTCAATTTCCTCCACGCTCATGGCCCTGCTCTAGCAGGAAATATAATTGACTTCAAGAATAACTGTGGGTCAGGGCCGTTGCGCATCGGTCCCTTGCAATAACATATACTCTTAATTCGCAGGAGACAGCTTTGCCAATGGCGAAGTCCGACTTTGGGATCTCCGGACTCACCGTGGCATTCTCTTTACAAATGGGCGTGCTGGTTTTTAAGATGGAGAAGCAGCCGCAATATACTAGAGAAGCCGGCTTGTACAAGCCATGCGCAACCATGGCAGTCTCAGACTACACAGAGGCAAGTGTCTTTGCTACCCTAAAGACCTATAAATGCTTTACTTCTTATAGGGCGTAAAGAGTTGGTAAAAAACCGTAAAACGTTACATAAAAAAGACAGAGAAATTTGATCTATATAGATATGCTGGCCGAACCGCCTTACTACTGCTGTTCTAAACAGTTCTATAAAATTGCGCATACCTTCAAGAATGATTGAAAGTTATTTTATTCTCATCACTAATCGCAGCACAAATCTATATTTCGCCTTTCTCTGAAAAACAAAATTCACATTGCATTTGAGGTTGTTTTTATCGCGCTTGCGCTACAGTACACACTCGATCAGGCATGTGCAGAACCACTGCCATCCCCCGCCCATGAATTCGTTGTATTCACGATGACACCTTTGCTTTTGTGCATCTATCTGATGTCAGAACTTGAAAACATTACAAGGAGCATATTTCAAGGTGCCTTCCGGATTATCCTATGCTAAATACGCGTACAATAGTTTAACAATATAAACAAAATAGAATGTGAGCAGATTCCCTTCATGCTATCGTGAGTTTTTCCAAAAGGTCTTAAGTTCACAAATCTCCCACTAACACATCACAAGGGGACACGATTCTGTACTTTGAAAAATGAATGTCTATGCGTTGACATTGCGTGGATATGTATTACAAGGTGTTGCACGCAAAAGTTTAAAATTTCACTACTCTCATGGGTGTCGTTCGCACGTACCGAATTCATACTTGCACTCTCAGTTGCAATCGTCGCATAAGGAGAATTGTTTACACCACTTGAAGCAATTTAGAGGCATCGGTAGGTGGCAGAAGATTATGTCCCACGTTTTGCACGAAGACGATTCAGAACTCCAGATCTTGGGCACTTAACTTTTTCATCCCCTATATTCATAATCGAAAAAAGGTAATTTAAAGGTAAAGGTAATCTTCGAAGTTAATTTGAAAACTCTAACGCGTATATTTGCACTACCTCTTCTCTTGAAGCTCTGAGCGTCCCTAGAAGCTCAAAGCCAAGGGATTTTGCCCATTTAATGAAATATCGCCCTTACACGTGGCAAATTGCAAGTCTGTGGAGTTCATATTTTTAGGGAAACGTAGTCGAAATAAATATGCGCTCGCTGAAAAGGTACCGCTTTTATCCAGTTTGCCTTTTAACTGAGACAATGCCAAGCAAAAGGCAGTAAGTTGTGTAGATTTGGAATCTCGTGCCCTGGGCTTCACTGCTACCAGAAAAATAGTTTTATGAGCTGATCTCAACACCTGCTGTAATCCCATCAACCAAGTGGATGTTACTGTGTGGAGGCATGGTGGACGCCAGAGGTAGTGCTAATATAACACGTTATCTTTAATGAAGCGTTGATGTTACTTAGTTGGTTGGGTTTTGCTTACGAGGTTTTATGTCCCTAATCGACACAGGCTATGAGAGACGCTGTAGTGGAGGGCGCCGAAAATATCGACCACCTGGGTTTCTTTAACCTGCATGGTCATCGCACTACGCATGAGCGTCTTGCTTTTCGCCTTCATCGAAAAGCGTTCTCAGCGACTGGGACTCCATTCCACAACCTTCGGCACAGTTTTCAAGATCCCTAACTATTGCCCCACAATGGCGGGTTCTTGGTGCTATTTTATACATCCTGTAAAACCATGGAGCCCTGATGACACAGATCGTACCCAGATACTATGACGCCGCACTTACAGATAAAGAAAAACAAAACAAATAGACATGACACGCGCAGTGTTTTTGCTAATCATGACACGGGATTATACTTTCAATCATGAGGAAAAATATCCCCTTAGAACAATTAGCTTGCTTTAAGGAAGGCCGGCTAGCATATTGTTAGTGCTGCAGTGCAATGATACCCCAGTTAACAACTCGCAATATAAATATAGAATGCACGAAACGAACGAGCCAAGAATAGCCTTGAATGGGAAAACCATACACAAACGCGGCGTTGTTATAAACCACGGCCATCATATAGCGCTTGTTCTTGTGGATTCATTGTTGCAAGAGGTGGCGGTGCGACGGTCTGTCGCAGGAGCACCAGTTTCCGCTGGATTTCAGGGTACCTGACGAAACAGGCACTATGATGGAAGGAGAGAAGGAATGGGAAATAGGAATTATTAGCGGTTAGAACGCAGATTAGAATGAAACGCCGTAGATTTTTGTTGCGAAAGAAAACACAGACGGTAAAGGAAGGAATGAATAAAGAGATATTACCGCGAAGCCTTGTAACCTTCATTTATTGCTGCTGATAGCAGCTGGCGTTCAGCCTTATCAATCTGGATGTGCTGCAAGGAAAGATCTGGTGTTCGATGTTGATTTCTGCTTAGTACCGTCGAGGTTCGGTTTCATGATTTTTTTTGTCGCGCAAGATGCGCAAAGGTCTATCCGAAACAACTCTAGCTATTCGTGTCAGATTTACTATGTTTCGTTTTCTACGTACTAGTCATATTTTGCGCCAATATCTCGGTCTTTCTCCGCCGGCTTTATTTGAGCCCAGGCTGTTATCGAGGCCGCAACATTGCTTAGTTCTTTCGCGGGTGCAACTCAACCCATAACAAGGTTCACCGAGTGAAATTCCAGGGTCTTCGATTGTGACTACCACGCGACAGTATTACCCTAAGGGTAAGATGGAATAAATAAAGAGGTGCAGACGTTGGCCTTGAGAGCTTTCGATCTGCAATACTCCGTGGGGAAGGCATGAGTCCCCAACACATGTGTAAGGACGGCATCACGATGCTAGCGTAGTTTTGAAAGAGACATGATCCTTTGTATGCTTGTACCTGCGTTTTTTGCAGACCTGTAGAGTCGATCTGCTACCCTTGGACACCGAACAGATCGCAGTCACCATGACCGGTGCGGGGACGTCGGACAAGACCAAAAACATATTTTTTCTCGCATACGACCGGATAGATTTCATGAAGGCTAAGGTAAACTTCCTTTTTCATGCGCAATACGTTCTACTGGCCATAAATTAGAAAACGTTATCATACGTCATCACATTCGCGATGGCTCAGCTTTCAAGTATCCCATGCGTTGACCCCTCATCTCTTCCAAGCTGAGATACTTTTTAGTACTATTAACAAATTTGAAGTTTGAAAAAATTTTAAACATACTAAATTAAACTATGTGGCAATAAGGGCTACTTTCTAAAATACAAAATAAATAAGATAATCTCATCGCAATAAAGACTTGGCTTTTCTAGTCATTATTCCCCTTATCTGGCGACTAAAGTACTCATGTTACTTCACTAAAGTTCCCAACGACAGCCGTTCGCTTCCAAGATTTTAGGTTTGTCTAAAGGCGAAATGAATAAAATTAAGTTATTTGCCCCTAATTCACTTGTTCTACACTTCGATCAATTATTCCTTAACTAACACTGATAACTTTAATATCGATGCAGATATCGGATTTTTTAATAACCGCTGTGACGAGCAGTTTTCGTATTGCGGGTTTCGTAATATTCGTGCACGTCTGCTGAATATTTGGTTACGTGATAGTCTCGAGCCAAATTCGCCAAGCCAACACAGCCGGATTTTTTGCGTCATGGCTCAAACACTTCTGTGTGTCAACAATATTAGGCGATGTCACTAGAAGGGTCCTTCAATGCTCTTTTTGTTAACGACACTTCGATCGAAGTTTAGTGTAGTGTCAGCACTCGCCGCTAGAGGCGCAGCTATGTATATCCCATATGTCGAGCTGCATTTGCGCCTAAAGGTTCTAAAGAGCTGTAACGTCCCAATGCGACTCACGCTATAAGAGCCGCCGTAGTAGAGGGCTCCGCAAATTTCGACCACCTGGGGTTATTTAACGTGCACTATCATCGCACAACTCCCGGGCACCTAGCTTTCCGCCTCCATCGAAAAGTAGCCGCCGCGGCCGGGATTGGATCCCGCATCTTTGAGCATAGCAGTTGAGCTCCCTACCCACTGCACCACCACGGCGGGGCACTAAATGTCTGGTGATTGTCTTACTGATTGACGTTCGAATGTGTGTCTACTAGACAATTTTAGGAAAGACAAAAATTACTGTAATTACATACAAATGCCTCACCGCAGCAGTTGTCAGACATGAGTTGTTAACTGCGGCGCATAAAACCCGCTGCAAAACGAAATTATACCTTTCTAGAGCAGACTTTGAGCTCGTTAGACAAAGTACACACCGTTTGCTCGTATCCTACCTAGTCGGTTCCCTCCTAACGCAACGCTCAACAGCGCACAAGCGAAAACGCCACCGCAGTCTGTTCTCAATAGAGACTAATTTAGCACGATCGTTTACCGCTACCGCCTACCGCTGCCGCGTGAGAGTCAGTACGCACGCGCTGATCACCCGATGACAACAGATGGCGCCACGCTCCCGTCAAATGCCAGCGGATTCGGCACGTAGGGACCAATCAGCGCGCGCTTTGCTGGCGGTGCACGATAGCGGTAGACGTCCGCGGTAAAATAAAATAGAGACATTTAACGTAGGCACCAAATTAGAGACATTATGTTTACCGCGGCCGGTTACCGCGTACGTCTACCGCTACCGTGCACCGCCATCATAGCACGCACTGATTAGTTCCTGTGTGCCGAGCCCGCCGGCATTTGATGGGAACGTGGCGTCATTTGTCGTCATGGGGTGATAAGCGCATACGTACTGACTCTCACGTGGTAGCGGTAAACGGTAGCGCTAAACTAAAAGTCTCTAATGCCTGGGACGTGATTGCTACGCTGGAGGCACAATACCCGATCATCGTCGGCTGAGATTACTTAGCAGATCGTCATCAAACACACTTCCTGTGCTGATTTTTCCCGTGCCGCACCATAGAGAAAGCGATTGGTAAAGAGCGGACACTCTCATAGGCCCCAGCGGCCCATTTGACTGTAGCGCGCCAAGTGGGCAGCGGCAACTACTTCCGGTCTTGCTGAAAGGCGCGCGATTGGAATTCTAGCATGCGCATTATTTTTGTTTTACGTGGTCTGCTAGTGTTCCTATTTTCAGCGTGCATAACAAGATGAAAAATAGATTCCCAGTTCTCTAAACTGGTCATCAACGCAGCTGCGCCACAGCCTTTGCAAAACAGTATTGCAGAAAAGACGCCAAGTGCTTTGTGCAATGAACATTTATTTTGCTGCATATAAAACACATGCAACAGATGTAGACGGATGCATTGACAAAACTTGCCACACATTAGACTATGTGGACAGTACAGAAAAATACAAACACACAAGGCGAGAAACACCACTTAGAGACAAAAAATAGCATAATGTTGTTTCCGAATTATGGCAAATGATATGTAGCAAAACAGGCATTATACATAAACTACACTGTCCAAGTAGCTACTACCCTAGCAAGGGTAACTTGTATTGTTCAGGGCAGAGAGGAGTACTGACGCTTGGGGGAAGGCCACACCGTTCACTTGATTCATTCGTCGCATCTGCCGTGCTTCGGCTGCAGTCCGTGGGTCCATGCAGTGCTGTTGGAAAAGGAATGAACATGATGCAGAAGGTTGCAATGAACTGCAAGGCCACTGCACCGCGCACACATCTGTGCACGTGGGTGCGTACGGAAGACTTGATGAGCAGCAGTTATGGTCCAGAACATAAAAAACTGTCATTCGTAAAATTGATACAAAAGCTACTCTTGCAACGCAGAGGTCAGGAAATGCAGGCTAACCGAACCTATCTGAAAATGCATTTCTACATTGAGTGAAACAACAGCCACTAAACTAACAATATTCCTCAAAAGCACTGAACAGCTGAAGCAATGAAGCTTGGATCATAATAAAACATCTCACTTTAACGTTGTCCCGTTAAATGCAACGCGACACCACGCAAAACTAGCCGTTCGCAAAACCGCCTCATGCCATGTCACGTCACCGCGGCGGCCGTGCTAGCACGCCTTGTCATGTCGGTTATCTTGCCCCTTCACGCGCGACTTTGTGAAGCGCAGTCGCCGCTGTACTGAGCTACACTGCCTGAAATTCTGCACAGTTTGAAAAGAAAGTCAAGAATGCAATATCTCTCACCTTACCATCGCCCTATTAAACGCGACAGTCAGGAAAACTAGTCGTTCGGCAAACCGCGTCAGGCCTGACCGCACCGGCCGGCTACGCCATGTTGGCGCAACGGCGTGCCTTGGTGCTTCGCATGCCACTTTGTCCAGCGTGCTGAGATAAACTGTTCGAAATACAGCTCAGTTTCGCAGGAGCACAACATATTAAACCTCGCCGCGGTTGGAAACTGCCGGAGCGTCACAGTAACTGCGCGTGAACTTCTCTATGCCTGAACAGCCGGCGCGCCTGTTCACGAGCTGCGAAACTTAATGGCTCCGGCCGGCGTGGCCATGGTAAACTGCTTCAAATGCAGCGTAGTTAGCAAAAAACGTTGCTCACCTTGACGTCGTTCCAAACCGCAGTCGTTGCGCATAGCAGCCCACGAGACATAAAATATGCGGCCTGTGCCGCACTGGCGCGGCGAGGCACGAGCAGACAACTTCTCGCTCCCTTCGACAGCTTTTTGTCGTCTGCTCCGGCGGGCTACCGCTGCAGCGAGTGCCGTCGCGCGCGCGTCCGCGCATGTCCGCGCTGGTGCCGCCATCCATCAATCGGCGGCAGCGCAACAAGTCATGCGTCATTTCCTGGGGCCAGTTTTCGCCGAGTGTCCGCCCTTTACCAATCTCTTTCTCATACTAGCGTACGGCGTCATCGGTAGCAACGCAGCGTCGAGATCGCCGCAGACGGGCGCTGGTCGGCCTGCATACCGGTACAGTGCCCTGCTGGTCGTGTCAAGTAATAGCAGGTGCTATTTTTTCTTGGGCCAGCCCCATCCGCGCAGCATACATCTGCTACCGCTCCCGTAGCGTTGATTTTCATCTCTGCGTCAGGCTTTTTTTTATGCCTCTTGTTTTGCAAATAGTTCAAGAATTCACGAAACTAGTGCTTCAGATAACGAAGTCCTGTTCAGCACAACCCGAGTGTGCGCGGAAATTTCTGAGAAATGCGCCGATGGCGACGACTGCATCTAGGAGCTTTGGTTGTTTACTAACGGTGTACAAACAGATATTGCTGTCTGCATGGCGTTCATAGCTGAGCACCGTTGATACTATAACACTTTACCCGCTCCGGAGATATTAGCTTCACTTGCTTTTTCCAGCACGATACATCTGCAGGTAGTGACGATGAATGCGAGTGTAATTCCGGGGAAAACACTGGCGCCGTGTGAGACATGTGCTTCCTGGACGGTGATTGCATCTGTTTTAAATAATGTCCTAGAAATTAATTTAAATCCTTCAGCGGAGTTTTCGCGAAGGAGGTTTTACGTTGGGTGCCTGAAATAAAAGTCCGTAATCTATATAGCGCGCACGTTAGGCGGAGCATATAGCCGCCGCCCTGTTTCAGCGACTCGGAATATCGGAACATACCGGCGTTTTCGCTAGTGTTATGTGCGTCCACCAACTCACACAATCTCCGACATCGTGTCACTGTGGCCGGAAGTTCACTGTACCGCTATCTGCAGTCGCGAAAACTTGTTAATTCGCTCCCCGTCGGATCACACTGGGCTCTCCTTGTGTACTCGTCGATGAAAGGAGCCTGCGCCGGTTACTTAGTCTGAAAGCATGTGTTCTTCACAAGTGCGCACGTATTTCGATGCGGAGGTGAAGCCACCTGTACCTTGCCTCACTAATACCCCCTTCCTCTTCCTCGCCTTTTCTTTATGCTCTAAAGTAGCACGAAATAAATATTGCGCTCACTGCAAAAACAAAATACCATGCTGACCGTAAAATTACCCTCAGTTTGAACTGCGCTTTTCCCTGAACAATAATAGGTACCTTTTCCCGCGCACAAACATTTATATACTGATGCTGTCAGAAGAACTGCACCGAAATCTATTCGCGAGTCTCCAGCGACGCTGAGTGGCGTGTTCTCTTCACAAGGAGTATGGTTTGTTCTTTCATGTGCGCTGCAAAGCGCGTGCCTCTGTAATACCTACGGCTTTGCTGCACAACATTACGAAAACGAAATTGTGTATTTTCATCACTATGACATGGGGAAATGCTCAGACGTCTGCTTTATTGTGCACTCGTCAGTGTTTACACTCAGCCATCGTATGTGCTTAAACTGCCTTTTCTACATCTTTTCAGGCCAGTTTCGTCATGGAGACAAAAGGAACTCGGAGAAATTTTACGTGGTTTCTGTTTAATGCTCACCTAACGGACGGCGCAGGGCTTTGTCTTGTCGGCGGAGCCTTCTCACGTGTTAAGGGATTCAGAGAGTTCTTCCGCGTTACATGGCGGCGTTTGAACCGAGAATAAGCACGTTGTGGCCCCTTCGAGTACCTTTGGTTTGGGCTTCTCTTTGCAGTATCGCAGAGGCGTCGTGGATACGCATTCAACGTTTTAAATGTGCATTGTTCTACAAGAAAGGCATGCAATGCAAATTTAATCACGAAATAAAATGAGAAGGCATTCTGCGGCCCTTCGGAATCGTAGGCAGAAAGTGTCCACGGATGATTGACTACGAGAAGTGTATAAAAGATGAAGTCGTTAAGAACGACCGTATCTAACGCTAATTAGGCGATGACGCTTCGAGTTTCATCGTAAACATCATGCGATGGCGGTGACAAGTGTCGCTCAAACTCTTCGCTCGAAAAGAAATTCGGCTGTCGCTTTCCGCCTCGCTCGGATCTGTCGAAAAAACTCACTGCAGAGTCTGCACTGGACAAATGCTTAAGCGTGAGCGTTGTTGCGTTGTCCGCGAGATGTGTTGGCGGGTTTCCGCGAGTGAAAGTTACTGGGTCTTTCCTTTCCTGTAAACCACTTATTAGGCTATAATTCATTAACCTACATTAACCATTTTGTTAATTTCACACCTTTCTTTGACGGTCTATCCAATGGTATCATTTTCCTCAGATAAGCAATTAGTTCTTCTGAAGCAAGCGACAGACACAGGGATTTTGTGGTAAACCACTTAATTAGCTGAAAATATTTACCTAGGTAACCCACATCAGCCATTTTCATCACTTCCACAAATTTATTTAGCATTCTATTCGATGGTAACATTCTCTTTCTGTTATACATACTAATTTCTCTTTTACATTTCAGACAAGGTCATGCCCATGAGGAACCCGCATAGACATAGCCATCGATTGGTTATTTATTCATAGAAAATTTCGCTTATCCCCATGTAATGTACTCGCTATTAAAGAATCGACTTTGGCTAACCGTTTCTGGTTTGTCATATTGATTCTCCCAAGTGTCGTGTGTTTCCCTCAACGAGAGCTTGGTCTTGATCACCACTGGTGCAGTTGCGCCTCTGCTGTAGAGATTTTGCATAAGCTCGGAGGCAGCCACAAAACTGAAATATAGAGAACAACCTCGTTGTTGCAGACGGCGGACGGTTCAACATTTGAAGCAGGTTAAAGGCAAGCACTGAGGCTATACGCGAGTCGAGATGGGTGCCTTATTCTCGGTGACTGCGCACTTCAGGTTTGTCTTCGATATTACTCAAGGAGGCCTATCTTCAACTGCATAGTTTCCTATGTCATAAGATCAAAAATTTTGGTGTGTTTACTAATTCCTAGCACGCTGGTACTGCAGGGTTTTGCACCTCTCCCATGATTCCATGATCTGCTACCTCCTCCGAAAGCTCCCCGGCTTGGTCACCGCCGCTTTACATAACACCGCTGCAGTAGGGAAAATTTTTTTAAGGCGTGGCGTCCGCTGGCACGTGTGAAACGATAGACCCATAACCGATCGAACAGTAGGCACATAACACTGAGTAATCAGTAGCCAAAAGGTATAAATCTATAAGCTAACATCCGGTCGTAGGCCAATCCAGAAGTCCATAATCCAGTGGAAAGACAAACCAGGCAATGATGAATCTAATAGTTATACGAAAATAGGGTATGAAAAAAATAAAAATTCTGAGATTATAAACAAGTAACAAAGATGAACAAAAATAGATCAATGAATAAATAAGGCTTTTGTCTTACAGCACCTAAGCAGTCCTCGTAGAATATGCTTGACCTGTACAGGACATATGATATGGACTTGGGTACATTTAATATGGACATGCACAGAAATAAAAAATGTCAGCTGACAAAAGTGCACTAATGTTTGGAGTGTCTAATGTCGAGCTCACACCCTGAGACTCAGTTCAGTTCAGTCGTTCAGTCGTGTCCGACTCTTCGTGACCCTATGGACCATGTCACGCCACGCTTTCCGGTCTCTCACTATCTTCCTAACACCACATAACTTCATCTGCAGTGCCTCGAGGATGCCATCTAACAATCGCGTTCGCTGCCTACCCCTTCTCCGGCGACCCTCAACCTTTCCCAACATCAAATCTTTCTCCAGCGACTCCTCTCTTCTCATCAGAGGACCAAAGTAGCTGAGCTTTAACTTTAGAATTTGACCCTCCAATGAGCAGTCAGGGTTTATGGTCGACAATATCGACTGATTTGATCTTCTGGCAGTCCAAGGAACTGTCAAGAGTCTTCGCTAGCACCAAAATTCAAACGCGTCAAATCTTCGGCGGTCAGCCTTTCTCACAGTCCAACTCTCGCATCCATACATGACAACTGGAAAGACGATACGGATCTCGAGTTATACGGATCTTGGTTGGCAGACTAATGGCTCTGCTCTTTACTAGGTGGTCAAGGCTAACCATTGCTCTCTTTCCCTGAAGCAGGCGTCTCCTAATTTCATGGCTGCAGTCTCCTTCAGAGGTAATCTTGGAGCCCAAGAAGAGAAAATCTGTCACAGCTTCCACTTCTTGTCCATTGATGCTCCAGGACTTGATAGGGCAAGACGCCATGATCTTTTTAATGTTCAGTTTAAGCCCAAACTTCTCACTCTCTTCTTGTACGCGCACCAGAGTTTTTTGAGTTCCACTTCAGTTTGTACCATTAAAGTGGTATCATCCGCATATCTAAGGTTTTTGATACGTTTTCCAGCAATCTTCGCTCCAGCTGAATACTCGTCAAGACCGGCCTTCCTCATGATGCACTCTGCATATAGGTTAAATAGGCAGGGCGACAGTATGCAGCCTTGCCTCACTCCTTTCTCAATCGGAAACCAATGAGTAAGACCATGCCCAATTCTGACTGTGGCCTCTTGTCCTTCATACAGGTTCCTGACAAGACCGATGATGTGAATTGGAACTCCCATTTCTTGGAGAGCTTGCCACAATCTGCTGTGATCTACGCAGTCAAACGATTTCGCATAATCAATAAAGCAGAAGTAGATGGGTTTTCTGGAACTCTCTTGCTCTTTCCATGATCCAGCGAAGGTTGGCAATTTGGTCTCTAGTTCCTCTGCCCTTGCGAAACCCAGCTTGCACGTCCGGAAGCTCCCGATCCACACACTGCTGCAGCCTTCCTTGGAGGATTCTCACCATCACCTTGCTAGCATCGAAATAAGCGCTATCATGCGTTAGTTGGAACAATCTTTGGCACTGTCTTTCTTTGGAATGGGGATGTAAACTGACCTCCTCCAATCCTGTGGCCACTGCAGGGTTGTCCAAATCTTCTGACATAATGTATGCAGAATGTTAAGAGCGTCATGATTGAGATTTTGAAGCAACTCAGCTGGAATACCATCAATTCCGCTAGCTTTGTTCTTAGCAAGGCTGGCTAAGGCGCATTCAACTTCACTCTTCAGGATTCCCGGCTCGAGATCAGTAATCACAACCGTCTTATGTTGGGTTCGCACATTCGGGTCCTTCTTGTACAGTTCTTCTGTGTATTCCTGCCACCTCTTCTTTATCTCTGAGGCTTCAGTGAGGCCCTTGCCTCGTTTGTCCTTTATCACGCCCAGCTTAGCATAGAAGCTTCCTTTGGTATCTTTGATTGTCTTATACAGAGCTCTTGTGTTCCTTAATTGGCTGTTGTTCTCAACTGCTTGGCACTGGTGAGGAAGGCATTCTTATCTCTCCTTGCTTATTTTCTGAAAATCCGCATTGAGAACGTTGTATATTTCACTTTCCCCCATAACTTTTGCCATCTTCCTTTCCTCAGCTATTTGCAAAGCTTGCTCAGACAACCAGTTTGCTTTCTTGCATTTCTTTTGCTTTGGAACTACCTTAGTAGCAACTTCTTGTATTATATCACGAACATCAGTCCACATCTCTTCGGGCTCTCTGTCTTCTAGATCTAATTCTTGAAATCAATTCCTCACTTCCACAGCATATTCTAATGGAATTTGATCCAGATCATACCTGAAAGGCCTTCTAGTTTTCTGCGTTTTCCTCAATCGAAGCTTAATTTTGGCAACAAGAAGCTGATGATCGGTGCCACAATCGGCCCCAGGCCTTGTTTTTACTGCTTGTACAGCGCTTCTCCATCTCTGCCGGCAAAGAATATAATCGATCTGATTCCTGTACAGACCGTCCGGTGAAATCCATGTGTACAGGCGCCTCTTGTGCTGTTGAAAATGAGTATTCGCTGTGGTCAGGTTGTTTTCTTGACAAAACTACTAGCCTCTGCCCAGCTTCATTTATCTCGCCAAGACCGAACTTGCCTATAATTCCGGATATTTCTTCACTCCCGACATTAGCATTCCAGTCTCGTATGAGAAAAACGACGCCTGATGATGTGGTGTGGTCTAAAAGGCATTGTAGGTCCGCATAAAATCTCTCAACGTCAGCTTCATCAGCATCACTGGCCGGTGCATAGACTTGGATAACTGTTGTGTTGAAAGGGTGACCATGAATCGGAATTGAAGTCATTCGGTCGTTTTTGAGGTTGCACCCTAGCACTGCTTTGCCCATTCTTCGATTTACTATGAGAGCGACCCCATTCCTTCTCTTGGATTCGTGCCCTCAATAAAAGACATAATGGTCACCGAAATTAAATTCTCTTCCGGTCCACTTGAGCTCGCTGATACCCAAGATATCAATGTTCAATCTGTCCAATTCTCGCCTGACGACATCCAGTTTACCTTGCGTCATAGATCTTACATTCCATGTTGCTATGTGATATATCTCCTTGAAACATCGGACTTTCCGGTCGCTTGCCGACACATCCACAACTGAGCGTCCTTTTGGCTTTAGCCCAGTCGCTTCATTCGTCCTGGAGCTACTAGGAATCGCCCTTTGTTCATCCCCAGTAATATGTGGGACGCCTTCCAACCTGGGGGGCTCATCTTCCGGCGCCATATCTTTATTGGTATTGTGACTGGCCATAGGGTTTTCTTGGCAGGAAATGCTGGAGTGGGTTGCCATTACCTTCTCCAGTGAATCACATTTTGTCAGAACTCTCTGCCGTGACCTGTCTATCTTGGGTGGCCCTACACAGCAGAGCTCACGACTTCATCGAGTTTCGCAAGCCCCTCCGCCACGACACGGCAGTCATCCATGGAGGAGCCCTGAGACTCAGCTAGGTGTAATTCGACTGCCCGAATACGCCGCTCAAGTCCACGGGCACCATGCCGTCGTGTATGTGGATAGGTTGACGTCTATTCTGTATCTGTTGGAAATTGAAAGTGCACCACCACCCACAACCAACCATCCTATACAGAATCATCCGTAAACAATACAAGGAGACCATGTGACGGAAGTGTAAGCGAAACTACTTTTCATGTCCCTGTCACCTTCGCTTTAATAGGGGCTGCCCAGAAATACCGATTCACACGACGGATGAAATCGCTGGAGTCCGCGAGTGGACGCGCACGATGTGACACGAGATTAATAGGTCATTCTCTCGGACGGCGCACAAGCTAAAAACAACAGCTATATGTTTCCCCTGTCAAAATATAGGTAGCTATTTCTCTAGCAAAGCGACATCTTCAAGTGGGGCAACAATGGTATGTTCATTTCTTTGTAACGTGGTAGGGCGCTTTTGTAGTGTAGACGATAAAGTGTGTTGATTGCTGTCGCCTGTATGGCCATCGAGGCACCCTAGAACGTCAACTGCACGGCGTGGTTTGCTTTGGAGTGGTGTAACCTGCCATTTTCTCATCGGTGGTCGAAGTGTACGGTGCGGGGCAGCTCTGGCCTCTGGCATTTCCGTCCGCGCCATCGTACGGCGCCTTGTCCGCCGCCCGGGGATTAGGCGGAGCCAGTAACGTCGGATGACGTGTTGCATTCGCGAATGGTACGATCGTCGTGTGAATCAGCCTTAAGCGAGGGTGCGAACGACGATCGCTTTCTTCGTGATGCCTCATCGCTAGGCTCTTTTTTCGCTCACATATGGAGCTCATTCTAAACATGAATGACAATGAGACACGCGCAAAGTACACTATGATGAATACTTATGATAATGATAATGAGAACACAGATAAAACTGATAACCCCTAACTTAATGGGATTTTAAGTCAAGATTAGCGGTCAGCATGTGGCATCTCCAGATTAGGAGGATTGTTAAGATTACTGTAAACATAGTTGTAGCTAGAGCCATCGCTAATGCTGATGAGGTAAGGTGGATAGAACTGATAACGCAACAAAACGTCATCACATAGATAGTTATTAATAAGATAATGATAGTGACAGTCTATATTAGCAATAACTAATTATCATCCGCAGCAGCAATAGCACCATATGCCTCCACTAAACAAGGTCCTGTGCTAGATTCATCCACTTGACCCCTGCAAACTTCTTGACCTGATCTTGCCACCTGACTTTCTGCTGCCTCCTTCTACGCCTTCCTTTGCTGGCAATTGATTATGTAAACTAAATAATCACTGGTTATCTTTCTTTCACAGTACATGTCCTGCCCAGGACCATTCTTCGATTAAGACTAGAATACCATTACATAAGATATTTCTCTGATCCGCTCTGCGCGTTCCTATTTCTTGACGTTACACCTACCATTTTCCATTGCATAGTTCTGTGCGTTGCCCTCAACTTGAAAAGCACCCTTTCCGTTTGCCGCCACGTGTCAGCTTTGTAGAGGAGTATTCCTTTTCAATAAGCAACTGCACTTATGCCGGTAATTATAGCTCAGAGGAAATGAATGGTGAACGCAAACAATGCCAGACTATGCACGTTATCACGCGCGCAGGAATATGCATAGAAATGATAAGTGAGAACTAGAGAGGCAAATCTATAACTCAAGGACAACTGGAGCGCACAGCAAATAACTAGTCATGAAACAGACAGGCCGTCAATCAGGACCGTTAATGGACATGCCAGAAAACACTACACTTGCAAAAGTCGCACGGAGCAAATAATTATGTCTGCCGCATATATAAAATTTAAAGGGCTTACACGTATCCCTGGAACGCGTTCGTTAAAAAATTAGTGCACGCTAAAGAACCCCAGGTGGTCGAAATTTCCGGAGTCCTCCACTACGGCGTCTCTCATAGCCTGAGTCGCTTTGGACGTTAAACCCCACAAACCAACCAACCAACCAAAAAATCAAGACCCGACCGATGGACAAACATTTGAACACTTAAGACCAGTTTTCTTCATGTAAATTATAACAACATTGTCATGGTTATTTTAAAAGCGGACATCCACACAAAGAGTGCAAGGCGAAAGTACAATCAAGAACTGACCTATATAAGATAAATTTTGGTGATATGAATCCGGTTGATACGAATTCGCAAAATTCCCTGGCCGGATTGCATTGTGTAGAATGCGCAAAACTTTGGATGTTCCGGCCACTCTCCCGCGCCACTGCGACCGCAACCTTGAGCATTACGCACGCGATCGCCAGCCGCGCTGTATGTACGCATCACGAGCAGTTTGCGGTGATACATTGTCCGCACATCGTAGACTTCGCGACTGCTATAGTCGCGCGCTGTACGCTTCGCAAGCAGTGTGCGGCGCCTCTCGGCCGGCGCGCCGCCATCTTTTGTCGTGCTAAGCCTATATAGTAACTCTAGTCGTGCGGTACGCACCGCAAGAAGTCCGTGGAGGCACGTGGCGCGCACGACCCCGACGTCGCGATTGCCTGTCGCGCTGTGCGCACCGCGAGTGGCGGGCTGTGACCACGAGACCGTAATAACCCTTCTCGGACGTAAACAACTCTGCGCAACTGTCTTTCCCATGATTCTGCGAACATATTCTCTTTCGTTTTGATGATACCAATGTTAGGGTGATAGGAATTCTTTCACGACCCTGTGAAATACGTATAACCGAGGTTCTACTGTTAAAATGTTTGAGCACTTAAAAACCACTTTTATTCATGAGAGCTAACAAAAAAAATCACGATTATATTAAAAACAGATATTCACGCAGTGTAAAAAAACTCAAATAAAAATTTTCCTTTCCTGACTTCCAAGACAGCGAAGCTGCTGATCATTTGATTAAAATCAGTGCTTTTTGCCGGCTCACTTTCAATTGATAATAAAGCCAAAACTGACCTATTGTAGATTTCAAATAGTTTTGTTTTATTTATTTCAGCTTAGAAAAACGTCTCTCATACGATGCCACAGACGCACATACCGTGAGAAATAGCTACAGCCCTAATGACAGGTTGGGAAGGGAGCCTACAAAATCCCACTCCGCAGTGAATGTGAAGAAGTCCAATGCTGCCCAACTGTTGGCGACTTTGAGGGCAATTCTGGGTGCTTTGAGGTGTCTCCTCATCCTAGGAATCTCGATAACAGAGCGGCGTCAGACAGTCCGTCATAGAATTTGGTAAGTTTCGGAATAGAAACTTTGAGCTCTTCATCAGTTGAATCAAGAAGGTTTGCTTCAACAAGTTCAAACAGGGTTGCCACATGTCGAATCGCTTTTGGATCTTGTGCAGAGCTCGGCATACCAGCATCGCCCTCTTATTTTCTCCTGCAATGAAAGTCCCGAATCTCTAGCTTGTTCACCTGCCATCCTCTTCCTTAACCTGACACGCCTCTAAGCTGCAATTCCAAGTTCATTGCATTTTATGAGCGCCTGCTCAACAGTATTTTTCACTAGGCGACCACGTTCCTTTTCGAGAAAAAGATTTAGGGCCTCCAATTTTACTACTACCTTGCAAGGGATAGTCCTTTTGCCTACAAATACATTTGCGCAGCATTGACTTCGTCAAGTTCTGAACACCACCGGTGCAAATAACACAGGTGCCCTCCTCATTTTTTTTTTGTTTTAGTTAGCGCATAGTGATCAGACCTGTCATCCCCTGAGCAACAGGCATTCCGTGCCATTCGGCGTTTTGAAAGTGTGAGGCGGATATATGACTGGGCCGAGGAGCGGGAAAGGTACAGGAGATAAACGAGCAAGACAAAATACAAAAGGCTGCTGAAGAGATGCCGCCTGCGGTCCTATCTCGGGAGAGGAGAGTGAGGTGCACATAAACAAGAAGAGTCGAAGCGGAGGCACAGATGCCGACGGGTGCCGTCTAAGACGCTCCCGCGCAGGGTGTCTTAAGCCACTCATGTGTCTGATGCCTAGAAGGAGTACGCAACGTTTTCTGCTCTTTGCCCGATTTTGCAATCGACACACTAGCGTGTCGGAAATGCTGCAACTTACCCCTTTAACTGTTTGCAAGGCTGACTGTAAGGGAACCATAGATATCTTACACCACAGTATGATGCCGTTACTTCTGATCTAGATTGCGATCGGCTTCTGCATGATGGTCCAATAAACATTTCTTTGGAAGGAATATGAAGCATTAGGAATCCGACCATTTTTCAAAAAGATATTGCTCGGAATCCGCTTTCTGCGTAACATCTGCAAGAAAAAAACTACTCGCTTAAAAGGAAAAGGCACTAATAGGAAAGCATTTCTTGACTATTAATGTGCGTTGGAAAGCGAGCTCGCACTGGTACATCCACGTGCTGAATATTGCTGGTATGCCTTGATGATTGTCCTCAATCCTCACTTTGTTCTTCCTGAAAATTTCGCAAGGCCAAGGCCCAGCGGGGAAAGAGGGCGCAGTCACCAACGTGGGAGACCACGCAAGCGATGGTTAAGCTCAGAGGGAGAGACCTCGAAGAGCCGATCAAGGTCCAATTCCTTCCCGCCTCTGTCGTCGGCCGGTTCACAGGAGGGGAACAAACAAGAAAAGAAGTAAAAGAAGCCTCCCTAGAAAGGCGGCAACAAGGTAAGCTGGGCATCTACCATTGATCCGCACTCACCATTCATCACCATTCTTTTTCAATCTTTCCCGCCCGAATTCCCCTTCCTTCACAGAGTAGCAGTTCAAGCGAAATCGAAACGCAGGCAAAATTCTCTGCTTTTGCATTAGTCTCTCTCTCTCTCTCGCACCCGGTAGAAAACAGTAGTAATACAAACAATACAAACAACACAAACAACAAAAATATTCGTATCAGAGAAGCAAAAGACAAAAGCAGCGATGCGCTCAGACGCGACCTTGAACTCGCTCGACTCAAAGTGAGCTCGAACGCAAGGTCGAGGAACTACTAAAGACGCTGAGGCAAAACCGCGGGAGCTCGAAATTACTATAGCCCTTCCAAAACAATAACCACAAGCATCCAACAATTAACTTGAAACATGAATGCAACAGATGATGCAGGATATGATGCAGCAAATCTAATCTCAAATGCAACATATGCAAGCACAATTTCACGGTCAGATCACAGAAACCAAAAGCGCTCTTCGAAAACAAGGACATAACGAAAACATTAGAGAAAGAGCGTACAACCGTCCAGCGTTAACGGCGTTCACTGACGAACAAATCAACAGCAGCAACACGTAAACAGGGCCAAGACGCGTCAGCAAGTACAAGAATACTTAGAAATTCGACAATGGAACTGCAGACGCTACCACAAAAAGCAAGGCTTCATAACAAAAATATATCAACACACAGCTTTCACCCGCCGATGTGATTTAGCTCCAAGAGACTGGAACCAAGCCCAATTTACAAGAGTACGACGTTTACGAGAGTCAAAACAGAGGTAAAGCAGCCGTTCTAATCAGCAAAGCCATCACCGCCATCAGGCACGATACCATCGTCGATACAGACATCGAGCACGCGCTTGTAGATATCATTTCGTAAAAGCGAAAGAGAGGGAACACATTCTTACTGAACGTGTACAGCCCGCCAAGACAAAGAAAAGCCAAATTCTTCGAACTCGTCTACGCAGCGGACAAGCTGGTCAAAGAAAATGCACTCTTATCGTAGTAGTTTTTACCGCTATAGACACGAGTTGGGGATACCGGAAACAAGAGATCAAGGAATAACATTAGCGGAGGTCGCCGAATATTTTGGCTGCAGTCTGATCAAAGATCCCGCGACCGCCCCGAGAATTGATAATAGTGTGAGCACGGACACTTGGCCGGACCTCACGTTCGTATCAGGGAAGAGCAGGGAGTCACAGGGGGAACATGATGGAAAACCTAGGCAGTGATCACTTTATCCTCCAGACGCGAATAGAATCGGACAGGATAAGACGCCGGATCGGACAAGCAAAACTCACAGACTGGAAAGCGTTTTGCGGGGCTTGCAAAAAATCTGAAAGCGGCATCCAATCACTGAAAGAATGGAACGGCATGCTGAGAGAAATGCGAGACAGATGCATAAAAAGTGTAAGGCGAACAACAACAACAACGCCCCACGTAGACGGGCACCTTAAGCAACTATGGGAAGATAGACGCAGTCTCATCAAAAGATGGCGGAAGCAAAAAACACAACAGCAAACTAAAACTAAAGATAGCAGAAGTTGCGGCAAAAGGTGAAGAATACGCAGCGCAACTCGCGAGACAAAATTAAAAACAATTCAGCGACTCGCTTCAGGGAACCTTAGGCACGGCCAGAAGCCGGAATCTCCTAAGAGCACTAATCGATCTGATCAAAATCAAATCAGAAAACAATAACAGCATCCAGAGATTCATCCACTCCTTCGAGGGACGCACACCGAACGTTCAGAGAAGGCACGAAAAAAATTTTCTGGTGATCACAACTCCTCACGACATCAAGGAACCTATCGCGGAGCCGTAAACCAGAAAATCAACCGCCAAATAACTGCGGAAGAAGTTTACGGGGCCATGAGCAATATGATTAGAAACGCGGTAGCAGGAATAGACAGAATCGACAACGCCCTGATCCGCAACCTGAGTGACGACCTTACACAGAGCTCGTAAGCTTTTTAAACCAAACACTGGTGGCCGGAGATGGTTCCCGAAGACCGGAAACACGCAGTATTTATGATCCCTAAACTTCGAAAAAAGCTCCAAATTGAAAATCTCAGGCCCATCTCGCTCACGTCATGCCTTGAAAAACTTTGCGAGTGGGTGTTGACGCTCAGACTGCAAAATTACATGGAAGATAACGACCGTGTGCCCCATACCATGTTCGGTTTCAGAGCAAAACTCTAGAATCAGGACGTACTCCTCAAAATAAATGAAGATGTGCTCCGCAACGTACCCCAAGCGGGTGAAAATGTCATAATGGTCATCGACATCAAGGAAGCATTCGAAAACATCAGTCACGAAGCGATCCTTACAGGCCTAGGCGGCCTGGACTGCGGACGCAGAATCTACGGGTACGTCAAAGCCTTCCTCTCACATAGAACTTCCACCATCGGCATAGGAGACCTTCGATCGAACAAAACTCACGCGCCAAACAAAGGAACGCGCAAAGGGTCAGTCATCTCACCTATCATCTTCAATATAGCTATGATAGATCTAGCACAAAAACTAGAGAAGATCGAAAGCATCAAGTACGCCATGTATGCAGACGACATAACGGTCTGAACAAACACCGAGTCCCGGGGGGAGAAGGAAGAAAACTACAGGAAGCGGCCTCCTGTGTACAGAAATATCTCCGAGAACGAGGACTCGCATGCTCGACTAGAAATCGGACTGCTTCGAGTATGGAGAGGCAAACAAAATCGGACCGTCCCAAACACGGAGGACATGAAACTCAACATCTACCTGGAAGGAATGCGCATCCCGGAAAAGACAATAAGAATATTGGGTATGTGGTTTCAATCCAACCAACGCAGTACTCACACTTTTACCCTGCTCAAAGCAACAACGCTACAACTAACACGTATGATCCCCGGCATCACAAACAGGCAGCATGGTATGCGCGACGAGGACACACACAAACTAGTCAAATTCGGTAGTGAGCCGAAGCATATACAGCTTATCCTACCAGTGCCTCAACAAGAGCAAAATACAACAAGTAGATGTCCTGCTACGCAGAGCGCGTAAGACAGCGCTTCGACTACCGCGCAGCACATCGAAATAAAAACTCATGGCTCTTGGATTGCAACACACCTTCGAAGAGCTACGCGAGGCGCAGCTTGAGTCGCAAGAACTCAGGCTGCTGCACACAATGACCAGAACAGTGCTCTTACAGAAACTCGGATACCGCGCGCAGATGCGAGAAATAGCGAGGACGCAAATGATCCCCGACGAACTTCTGAAGTCCCTCAAGGTAGCTCCAATACCGAGAAACATTGACCCCAATCTTCCCCGAGGCAGAAGAGAAGAGAGGGTCAAATTCATTTAGGAAACATACGCTTCTCAAGACACGACCGTGTATGCAGACGCGGCCTCGAGAGGAGGACACAACAAAATTGCAGTGGCCACAGTTGATTCGTCTCTGGATGGATGGATAAAATTTAAGAGCACCCCCTTTGAAACGGGGTGGTCGCTGTAGCTATCATGCTCATTTTTCTCCCTATATCTTAAATATTGTTTTAGATTGGTTAACTATATAATCAATCTATTAATTTTTCTTTTCTACATTACTAACATTATGTCCCTTCTCTGCTTTTAAGCCACCAATCTTCCAGTCGTTTTTTGCTAGCTTCCACATCCGGTTTATTCACCCGGCCACTAGTATCTCTAACCCCAGAGCTTCAGGAACAGTGACTGCGCTTGCATCGACTTCCGGATGGATACCATAACATTTGAGTATAATATGGTTAATTGTTTCACTGGAGTTACCACATACAGCACATGCGTCATCTTCGGTTCGGTCTGTGGTTTTGTTTGTGGGGTTTAACGTCCCAAAGCGACTCAGGCTATGAGAGACGCCGTAGTGGAGGACTCCGGAAATTTCGACCACCTGGGGTTCTTTAACGTGCACTGACATCGCACAGCAGACGGGCGCCTTGCTTTTCGCCTCCATGGAAAAGCGGCCGCCGAGGCCAGGATTCGATCTTGCATAACTGAGAACAGTAGTCGAGCGCCGTAACCACTGCGCCACCCCAGCGGGGCACATGCGCCATCATTGTTAAATTTCTTTTTGTAGCTGCATGTTCTAAGACAACCTGATACAGCTTCAAAAAGTTGGGCATTGCCTCTTGAGTTATCAAAAAAAGCTTCCTGCCGGATCTGCCTTTTCCACATTCGGTATACTTCCACACTCTGTTTCTTTTCCATCGAATTTATCCAATTTTTACCTTCTGTGTTTTTCACCTGTTGCTTAACGCTCTTTATTGTTTCGTCCTTGTGACTAGCATACTTACCCAACGCTTTTTAGGTATAGGTATTTAAATGCTTTAGCTGCCCATCTGTACTGTCCAATTTCCTCAGGCGTTCCTCATATAATATTTTACCCTGAGCTTCCCGTACGCGAAGTGACCAGCGCCTCTATGCGGCACTGCACGGTAGCAGAGGCCGAGGAAGTAACAGTTCCTCTAGCGTTGGCGGAGGGCTATAGAGCTGGGCGGTCGCTAACGATACTCACGGACTCTCAAACAGCATGTCGAAATTACATGAATTGTAGGATAGAACGTCGCGCGCTCCGTATAATCTTGAAGCCAGCGACAAAATTAAAAACCATAAAGAAAACAAGACGACACACAAAATTATGTGGGTACCGGGGCACATGAGCGTGGCAAGGAAATAAAAGGCCGAGAGGTAGGTTAGGGCGTCCGTCTCGGCTGCGGGAGGTGGTTCGTTCGAAACCCGCCGCCGGACACCCACCGGTAAAAATGGGTACAAGCGTCCCCCGGCCTGGCGCCCGGCTCTC